>JAQQSQ010000464.1:0-14425 GCA_028627145.1 Eidolon dupreanum
TCATGCTTTTGTCCCTCTTAAAATTCTCCTCAAATTACACCATTTGAGTTACCATCTGTTTCCTGCTGGGATCCCTCTTGACACGGGCAGTGGCAACAGTGCATCTTTTCCATGGAGACAGAAAATAATAGCAACAACAAATTGGAAGCCCTCATCCCTGAGAAAAGTTGGGCTGACGTCAGGAGAGCCATGGCTGGAGCTGTGGTTCAGGACCATAGACAGCGCCACATACTTTATGCCCAAGTGTAGTAAGTACATGGGGCGGGGCAAGGGGGTGGGTGGGGACGGAGAGAGGGGAAGGGGGAGGAGAAAGGGAGGGAGGGAGGGGGAGAGGGGGAGAGGGGGAGGAAGGGGGAGGGGGAGGAGGAGAGAGAGAGAATGAGAATGAAAATGAATGTGTGCAGAGAGATAAAATCAGTAATTGGTGAACTTCCTACAAGATGGAATCCAGCAACTATGTATGTATGATCTGACTTACATTTTCTCCCTGAGTAGCAGCCGAAACTACTCTGATGGTATGGAATGGCGCTGAGAAGCCTTTTTTCATCCCCTGAAATGTTTTTTTCCCCTCCTACTTAAGTCTTACCTATCCCATAATGTCTTCTCCAGCCACATTAGTTCTCTGAATTTTTAATGTACTAGGCAGAAACTCAGGGCTTAGCTTCCCATAATTCACAGAAATCACCTTCACATGACTGAAAATTCCATGGGGAGATGGGGAGTGGGCATCTGTTCCTCCCTCACCTGTTACCTACACTGCGATTTTCTTTTAGGAAACTATCATTTCTCTATCTCAGCCCATGGGGTTCTCATGAGGCTGACCTCAACTCCCAGCTCCAAAGTGGGGGGCAGGGGGCGTTAGCCACAGAACCCTGGCTTAGCCAATCATCTTATTCTTCTCTTCTGACTACATAGGATTAATTCAAAGTTAGGTAAGTTATCCAACTCAAACAAATTAGACTCAGTTCTGAGATTTTAGGCAGAATTTTAGGAAGAAAGGTTGCTTGCTTGCTTGCACGCTCTCTCTGTCTCTCTTTAATCTATTGGGCGGAAGCTGGGATGAGACAAACTTGGACTTGACGGGGTTCTACAAGGTGGAGAAAGCCTAGCTGAGCGTGAGGCCAACCCAGAAGAAAGCAAACTGAGGGATGATCTGAATTCATTCCTAAAGCTATTTTTGAGCCCCTGCACAGAATCACACCTCAGCTATGCTGTGGGCTCTTTGACTACATTAGCCAACATATGTCTCTTTGTATCACTTCAACTAGTCTGAGTTAGGTTTACAATCAAGGTACTCCTGACTGATACACACACACACAGAGTCAATTCTCATTATTTGCAGATTCCATATTTGTGAATTTGCCCACTCACTAAAACTTATTTGTAACCCCAAAGGCGATTATTGCACCATGTTCGTGGTCACTTGTAGTCACACATGACCATGAGTAGCCAAAAAACAAAAGAAATTGAGTCGCCCGACCTGCATGTTACCAGCTGGAGTCCAACAGGCGACCTTCCACCTACTCGTTTCAGTTCTCATACTATAAACAAATCTCTTTTTCAAAGTCCATTTAGTGCCACGTTCGTCACATTTTTGTTGGGGATTTCACTGTTTAAAATGGCCTGTGAGCATTTGTGCTGAAGTGCTGTCTAGTGTTTTTGAGTGCAAGAAGGCTGTGATGCGCCTGTCGAGAAAATGCCCATGTTGGATAAGCTTCATTATGGCAAGAGTTACAGTACCGTTTGCCATGAGCTCAGTGTTAATGAATCAGCAATACATATTGCTATGGACTGAATGTTTGCGTCCCCCTAAAATTCACACGTTGAAACTCTACTCTGCAATGTGATGGTATTAATAGGTGGGACCCTTAGGAAGTGACAGGATTAGATGAGGTCATGAGCATGGGACTAGCGCCCTTATGAGAGTCACCAAGAGAGTTTACTTACTCTCTCTGCTCTCTGTGTAGGACACAAAGAGAAGTCAGCAGTCGGCAGCCCAAAGGAACCCATGGTGGCAGGCCGGTCTCAGACTTCCAGCCTCCAGGACAGTCTAAGGTATATTGTTATAGTAGCCTGAACAGACTGAGATGCCCATCAATCAAGGTGTCTTTAAATAGAAACACATATAAAACAAGGATACATATGGACTGGTTGATGAAGGGTGACTAGAGGCTTGCAAGAACCCAATCCTGTATTTCCCCTAGGAACAATAATTTAGTATTGCTAATTCAGTGTTCACAGCCACTCTATACATAACTACTACAAATGACGAGTATCCTTTCTCTGTCTCTCTCCATACATGTATGTACCTATATATGTGTACGTTGTACATATAATGTATGTGTAATTATATATAACATAGATGTGTACATAATATGTACTATATACTATATATATGTAAAATAGATATATAATATATAATTATATAAAATAACACATACATATTGTATATGTATATAAATACTAATTGGCAAGTGTGTCTATCTTTCCACTTTTCCTCTTACAATGAGGACTATTAAGTGCAACAAATGCTTAGTAGTTTGGTCTGTTTTCTATTTTATTTTTCAGAGCGTGGCAGAGGCAAGGGGCAGATAATAGGATAATTGATGCAAAGAGGCGATTTGGGAGGAAAAGGGCCTACAAAGCACTATCATTACGGTTTGTTTGCTACCAACTTTTCCCACGAGAAACCCAAGGTGCGTTTCGAACCCCGTTCCTCCATCATCACCTTTCTGGGGCAGCACGAGGTGAAGTGGAAGAATGGAAATCTGCCCAGAGTGAACACATAGGCTTGGGGATTCACAGGGGAGGAAAAACTTACAGGACTCATCCAGCACACAGCCTTCCTGGAGTCTGATCAGATACCAAACCAGAGCTGGAAGCAAATGGGCTTACGAGTGTATGTTCGGTCTCCAGCGTCCACAGAACACGCTTGGAGGCAAAAGGTCACAGCGAAGTAGGGCCAGTTCCAAGTGACTCCTCTGGAGCCAAGCTGCCAGCTCACTGCAATAAACTGGGTCACTGATGAGGACTGATTTGAGGGAGCAGGAAGGTCCTCATCTTCCAAGTCGACGACAAGAGTTGAATATTGGGTCCCCTTGGTCCTGGTTTCTGGCTCTTTCTTGAAGAAAAAATGAAAAGCTTGAAGGTCATTTCTCTCCAAAAGAGGAACTGAGGCTTTGCGGTCATTTCTGAGTTTTTGGTCTCATTTTGCATGGCCAAGGTGCCATATGATAATCAAGAAAGGAAACTAAAGTGTCCCCAGTAAGTCTTCTTGGGACCTGGGGACGTAGAAACCTTGAGTGGAAAACCAAGTTTCTGTGATGTAGAACTGAAGCCAGCAGGAGAGAAAGTGTTTAAGAGTCTGAATTTAGAGGCAAGAGGAGAAGGAGATGATGTTCAATCCCTCTCCACAGTCACTTCACCTGGGGCTTCTAGAGACATCTTAGGAAGCCCTCAATAATTACCTCTCCTAGGAAGCTAACCTGTGTTCAGGGACGCATCTTGATATGAGGCGGCTAAATCCAGACACTTCACTGGGGTTGGTCCTGGCTCTGCCTCTTGCTAGCCTGGGACCTTGGGTAAGTTCCTTGGCCCCTCTGTGCCTCACTTTCCCTGTCTGGAAACTGGGGGTTACCAAGTGTACCTTCTTCTCAGAGCCAATGGAAGAACTGGATGAAATGAGGCGGGCAGAGCTCCCAGCACAGTGATGGCCCGTGTTAAATGCTCAGAGGCTGAAAGCTCTCATTTCCAAATAATAATTCTAGCATAAAGTCCTCATTGCCAACCACAGCCTGTAAGGTTTGAATTTATACCCATCTCCTCTCACATCTGCCTTCTGCACCTCGTCTCAACTGTTCCTCTCCCAGGTGTGGTAATTTCGACACTGGGGAGCCTCAGTGCTCCTCAAAAATTCTCAGATATGCCTTCTGCAGCCCTAGTTCCCCAAGATGATGAGACGGGGCGGTGGGGAATGGACAAGAACTGCCAAAAGGCGCTAACAGAGCCCAGAAGACCCTTATCAGCCCTCCCATTTGTACAGTGATTCAATACCCTGTGACGATGTTAAGATTGTGAGATGCTGTGCGAATAGCCAGCCTCTCTCTTAAGCTAAGTAATTTCCTTGCAAGTCATGTAAGATAGGAAGTTTAGGGCCCAGTTTACAGGTACCAAAAATGAGGATGAGCTGGTGCTAAACAGAGGGGTTGTCTAGAACAAAGGTCAAATACCTGGCTGCACCCTAGAGTCATGGAGGGGGGAGGGGAGGAATTAACAATGCAATGCCAAGGTTCCAACCGAACCAACTAGAGACTCGCGGTGGGTACCCACATCATAACTTTTCAAAAGTCCTCCTGATGATTATCAGCTTAGAACCAGCCATCCACACCTACTCAGTTCTCTTCCTTCCTGCCAGTGGACCTTAAACCTGAATGTACATGACAGTGACCTGAAGAGCTCATGAAAGCAAACTGACGCGCACTTCCCACGCCAAAAGCTTCTGACTCAGGAAGTCCGGGACAAAGCCCGGGAATGTGCATTTCTAATAAGTTCCAGGTGATGCTGCTGCTGCTGGTCTGGGGACCACACTCTGAGAACCACCGCTTTCTACAACGCTAGAAAAACGGAAGCCAGGAGACCCAACTTACTGGTTCACAGTTCCCCTTCTGCCGACAGCACTCTCTTGCCCTGAGTCGGAGCAAATGACTCTGGGGTGTGCTGCTCAAAGTTCCCAGAAATCGGGGGGACACCGTGGGGAGGCTAAGGGCTTTTAGGCTTTTCCTTCTCTTGTTTCTCTCCTTTTAAAAATAATCCACCACTTCAGACTGTCCCTGAGCATCTGCTGCTTGTTCTTCCCCCACGAGGCCCAAACCCTTCGCCTGCAATGCAGGTCTTCTTAAATATTGAATAAGACTGCTGCTCCACCAGCTGCAGCGGCCAGGACTGAGGTAATGTTGATACTGACAAAGGCTTAATGTGATTAATCAGGTTAGAAAGATCAGGCCGCTGAGCTGGTTTCATAAAAGACCTTCACTTTCTTCCCCATCACCAAAATCTGGTGCCTCCACACCTTTCGCATCCACCCCCATCCCTTCTAGAGTTTGGGGATTTTTTTCCCCTTTTTTTTGCTTTTGCAATTTAATGCACTATTAGTGCCTTACAGCACTGGGTTAGGTTTCGCACAAGAGCAAAGAGCATTAGTCGGTGTTCATTTAGCCAACAAATACTTCTTGAGCACCTACTGTGTGCCAGATGCTGTGGGATACAGTGCACTGGCCGTACAGTAGTAAATGAAACAGTCAAAAATTCCTGTTCTGGGACATGGTTCCATAGCGTAGCGGTTAACAAGTCTGCTTTACAGGCAGAAGGTCCTGGGTTTGCGCCCCAGTGGAGCCACGGTCCATGGTCTGTGGCCATGCCACCCTGAACAAGCCTGATGTCTGATCTCAGAATCTAAGCAGGGTCGGGCCTAGCTAATACTTGGATGGGAGACCACCTAGGAAGACCAGATGCTGGAGGCATAAATAATAATTAATTAATTAATTAATTAATAAAAATTCCTGTTCTGGCAGAGCTGGCATTCTAGTGGGTTGGGGCGGGATGGGGGAGATAGGCAATGAACAAAAGAAAATAACTAATGTAGTGTGTCACATGGTGTTAAATGCTAGGGAGAAATATGAAACAAAGGAGGAGGAAGTGGAATTCTGGAGCGGGGGGGTGCAATTTTATGATCAGAAAAGGCCTGAGAAGGTAATGTTTGAGTAAAGACCTAAGGGAGGTGAGACAGTGGGCAGAGGGTGGAAAGGACTAACAGGCTCTCTTCTAGAATACTAGGCTGAGATTACATCATCATCATCATCATCATCATCATCGCCATCAAAATGCTAATGTTTACTAAGGGCCTCTCACCCGTCATGCCTGTTCTGAGCAAAGACTATGTATGTGAGTTGAGTTGTTAATCCCCAAGACAACCCAACACGGTAGAGACTACTGCTCTCCCGATTTTCCAGATGAGAAAATCGAGGCACAGAGAGATTGAGCCACTTGCGCAAAGTCGCACAGCAGCAGAGCTGGGGTGTAGATCCAGGTGGACTGGCAACTGTCCCTGCTGCTCCCCCCGCTCTCGCCCTCCACATTTTCAGGGAGGGGATTTTGCAGAATGAAATCTCTCCCTGGTAGGAGCCCCCGTGTCCTCCCTTCCAGGGAGTCGGCGCTGTGAAGAGGGCAGGGTGCAGGGGCCTCGGCCAATACGTGAGGCTCTTCCTGCGTCAGCTGAGAGAACTTGTCAGATGTTCCTGCATGTGAGCTCTGTGCTGCAGTCAGGGAGGCCTTTTCAAAGCAGAGCGGATCAGGTCATCCTTTAGCGTGTGAAATCCCACTGCTCTCGGAATAAGGGTGAGTCGCCACACCACGGCCTGGCAGGTACCACCAACCTCATCTCACACTGGGCTCCCCCCGCCCTGCTGCTCCAGCCAGGCTGGCTTTCTTTCAGATGCTTCAATGCTACCTCAGGGCCTTTGCACATGCTGTTCTCATTGCCATGAATGTTCTTTTCTCCTCTCTTATTTGGTTAACTCCTATTTACCCTTCAACTCTCAGGTCAAAAGTCTGTCCCTCAGGTGAGCCCTCCCAGATTAGGTCAGATTTCTTTGTGACATGCTCTCAGAGACCTGTGTTCCCCTTTAGAATCTTTAGCTCAGGTTCTATCTATACATCTATACATATGATTACTGATTCATGTCTACCTCCTCAAGATAAAGTACCAAATCTAAACTGTCTTCTACTATATGCCAGCAGTGAGCACCGTGCCGGGCACACACTATAAATGATCGAATAGGAAATAAGGGTCCCCCCCAAAGAAATAGTCCCCAAAAAACAGAAATTCGCCTTCTACCCAGATCCTTAAAGTGTTTTTCACACTATCAAGCATCTCTCATTACCTCTCTCAATTTACTTTATTTTGAATCATTTAAGTAAATTCTTACTAAACTTTTCAACCACCAGGCAACTCCAAATGGTACCCCTTCCATTTCCCATTCTTCAACAAAAGTTATTTGTAGTAGATAACTTTCACTAAAATTATAAAACTTACCTTACTTTTCTGGTTTGTTCATTATTTTTTAAATATACATGAGTGGCAAAAAAATAGTTTGTGTGGATTATTTTATATGTGATTTTAAATATGTGTGTAATACAGTTAAAAAATCGAATAGTATAAATGGACATCTAACTAGTTCATCTACATTCTTAGTAGGTTTTTGTTTCCTTTATTCCAGTTCCTAATAGGTTATTATTTAAGTCTGCCAAACATTTTGTGGGAGTCAGGGGGCGTTGGCCATCTTATTGGAAAATGTGGACATTGAAGGTCCACCTTACATTTGGGGTTATCTGATCTACATAGTCAGAGATGGTTCATAAGTATTTATCAACTAAATGAATAAGTGAATGATTGTATGTTGGTTGAGGGGGCAGCAAATTACAAGGCAGAGGAGACCAGACACTTCTGAATCATCCCCTTAACAAAAACAAACTCCGACTTTCAGCCTCATGTGATCGCCTCCTAATGCACTTTTAACTGTTAAGGATCATGCTCTGTCTTGGGAATTTTATTTCTTCATTTTGGTTCCAGAAGGCAAAATGACCAAGAGCAACAGGAGTCAGATCTAAGTCAGCATTAGGAAGGATAACCATGCGAACGAGGCCTGTCTCACAGACACTGATGCCTTTGCAGGTGCTAAGTCCCCCTCGCTGGAGGCATTCAAGCCCACTGCCCGGGGAATGATGGAAAGGATTCACCCACTGGAAAGGAGAGCATTCCCCCCGGAACTATCCACGCACCGGCTGCAACTGAATCCATCGGGAAAGTCTTCGTGCTGTAGACCCCTGGGCACGACCCTGAACCTCCTACATCAGAGTTTTAAGGATGGGTGTTGAGACTCTGCCTTTTGAGAAATACCCCAGGAGATTCTTACACACACTAAAATTTGATAACATCTGAGGTCGATGATTGGACAGAATTATCTCCCAGACATCTGGATTTCTCAGATGAGTAAAATCCCTTCTGAATTTAAGGGGTCCTCTCTGCTGTTGCCAACTATTGCTGTTGTTCTATTTACTAAGGAAAGACAATAATTTCTTCTTTTACAAAAAGAAACTACTACCGACTAATTCCAATGTTTCATTTTTAGAGAATACATTTGAACATGAAATGAGCAGAAAAGATATAACGTCAGGCTAAAGGAAACTCTATTCTAGGAAAATATAGTTGGTTACTGTTGGCCTGTCTGTAAAGGTCTAATCTTCCTCCTTTCTCCAGCACCCGTGGGAGCTTTGTTACAGGCCAGATCCGAGTTTGGAAACCAGTAGCGCGAGTAGGTGAGCTTCGAGAGCCTTCCTGAATTAGGAAGAGCCAAAGATCTGAGGATGGGTGTGTACTGGCTGCTAAGAAATAAAAATGATGACGACAGTGATGGGAGAACTCTGCCCGTAGGAACCCATTCGATCCTTACAAGAATCCTGGACAACTAACAGCATCCTCATCCTACAGCTAGAAAAACTGAGGTACAGGGAGCTTTTGATAACTGGCCATGTCTGTGCAGCTAGTAAAGGATGGAGCGGGGATTTGAACCGAAAGAGTCTCGCTCTCTCTCACTGCTGAGCCCCTGGCTGCTGTGCTATGTGACCAACAACTTAGGCCTGACGATGCCTGGTACACACACACCCCGGGCTTGAACCAACCAACCGATGGGGCTGAAGAACAGAGTCCAGAAGTTTGCTGATGGCACGTGCTGGGACGTGGGGACAGGAGCTGGGAGGAGTCCCAACATCCTAAAAAGCATGAGAAGTAACACACAGAATGCTGTTTGTCTATGTTAGTGCTCCCCAGCTCACCAGTGGGGCATCAGCCACCTGCTCGTGGGCAGGTGTTCTGTAGCTTGGAGCAGGCGTGGCGTCCACCTGCGCCCCCTAGAAGTGCTCACAACCCCAGCTACTGGGGCGCACCAGGAAGGATCCTGAGGCCACCAAATTAACCACCTGCTTTTTCCAGCCTGACTGTCGTTTTGTCATTTCTTGTCAGATTTCCACTTTCTCACTGGCCTGGTGGACCTGCTATGCTTTGGAGCTTTGTGGCTTGGCCGCTGTCATCCCTGAAGTCTAAACCTTTTTCTGGTCCCTAATTCAACTTGTGACCTTGGGAAATTGGTCACCTCTACGGGACTTAGTTCCTTCATCTGTAAACAGAAGTAGTAATTCCGGCTTTCCCCTTCGAAAGGTCATTATGAAAAAACACTGACTCTAGAGATAATTTTCTTGAAAATTTAAGTCCTATACAATAATGAACAGCTAACATTTATACAGTGCACCAGGCGCTCACTGCTCCAAGTGCTTCATATACAAATGAACTCATGTGATCCTCACAGCAACTCTATGAGGGAGATGCTATTATTATTCCCATCTTACAGGTGAGCAAACTGAAGCCAGAGAGGCCAAGGAGCTTGTCCAAGGTCACAAGCTGGCAGGTAGCACAACAGGAATTCCAAAGGCTAGAGGCAGCGTCTGTGCTTCTAACCACAGCACGTGGGAGCCCACCCTTACAGTCTGTGTCCACCAGAAATGACAGTCTTGTGGTGTCCCACTGGGATAAAGTTTCCCATCCTAGACCCGGTGCCATGACAACCAGAGGGAGAATTTTCCTGCTCGATCCCAGGACCGTGGAGGATTTTGGGGGCCTCTCTGCCACTACCCGCCTCTGCAGCATGTTCAGGGCCAGGATGGGCCTTTTTGTAGCCACCAGTGGGTCTATTTCTGGAGGCCATGTCAGTGTCAGAGGAGGAAGCCAGGCCCTGGGGAATGCACGGAGGTGGCTCGGGTGCCTGGCTGCACACAGGCCAAGGGCTTCTCCCCACAGAGGGGGAATGACTGCGTAATCAAAAGCATAACAGAGAATAAATCATGAAAATTTGAGAAAGTGGCTGCAAGAACCCATGCTGGCCCTGTACTCGGAAATGAGAAGGAAGAATAACTCCCTCTCAGCTCCTTGTGCCCAAATAAAAATTCCAGGCTAATCTACAAAGCAGACGAGTTCTTCGCAGGAAACAGAGGCTACAAATGAGGCTGGCTCTCCTCGCATTATAATCAGAAGCAACGTCCCCTCCCAGTCACCAACAAGTGAGCACTATTTTGTTTTTCCCTGGGATTTCTCTCTAAAGTGCTTACGCACCGTCTAGAGACAGACACGCACCCAGACCCCTCTGCAGGTAATATGAAGGCCTGCCCCTCCAGATAAACCCTTCCAAGGGAAAAAGAGAGAAAAAAACAAATCTAAAGAAACAGCAGCAGGTCCCTTTCTGAAAGGCCGAGGAGGTGTGTCACCGGCCTGCAGCTGCAATTTCCCACAGGGCCGACCCCTGCCTCAAAACGAGTGTCATCTGCCTTTGTCCTTTGGCATATGCCCAGTGCTGGTGACTCCCTCTGGCCTGGGCTGCTCGGCAATGATGAACAACAGGTAGGTCTCTGATGATCAGGGGGAAGCTGCAAACCCCAGAAGCTTGCGTCTTCCATCCTATCCGACAGCCTTTCCCACGAGCCCCCCCATCTCCAGATCTTAGGGAGAAAGACTTAGCCAGATACCCCAGCCTGACACGGTGGCAGCGGCCACTTCTAGCGGCTTTGCTGCCTTTTGTAAGTTCCAATATCCTGCTTAAAGCTGACAGCTTAATCCAGACATTGCTCATGGGAGCGAAAAGGCCTGAGTTGCTGCCTTTTCCTCTGGAGAGAGGGGGACGGCGCCTGTCGGCCGTCATGGGGTGGGCGCTGGGAGATGGCCGAGAGGCCCCCTCCCTCGGCACACCCTGTTGGTCTGGCCTCTCTCCACAGCCCAGAACCGCAGCTGCTGCACCACCACCGAGAACAGGTCCCATCCCCTGGGAGGGGGCCCTGGCTCCTCTCTGCCCCCACCACATCTGACCCATTGGTAACGCCTGTCTGCACAACTGCATAATGCACCCCCGAGTTTGAGATCGTCTTCCCTGCCACTGCCCGGTTTGGTCCCCATCACTGGTCCGTCTCCTGGCCTCCACCCCTGCCTCCTGCAGCCTGCTCTCCACTCAAAAACCAAAGCAATCCTTACCGAGGTTGTAAATTAGGTCATGTCACTCTCCTGATTAAAACCTTCCCCCGAGATGAAATGAATTCAGACTCCCTGCCTACCCTGGCAGGTCCTGCGTGACCAGCCCCCACCCCACCTGCCCCGGCCTCTCCCCTCCCCTCACCCCTCTCCCCGTAGCCTTCCTGCTCTTCCTTTAAGACTTCGCAGTTGTCTCTGCCCCTGTACTTACTGTTCCCCCACCTGGAGAGTTCTGGCTCCTTCTAGAAATTTAGCTCTCAGCTCTTGTTCATAGCTAAAGTAGCTTTCTTCTCGCTCACCACTTATCTCCCTCTGTCATGTCGTACTATTTCCTTCATATCACTTAACGTGGTCTGAAATCGCCTTGTTGCTGTGTTTACTTGTTTAGCACCTTTGTCTCCCACTGGACCGGAAGTTCTAGGAGGGCAGGGAACTCCGTCTCGTTCCCTGCTGAATGCCCAGGGCCTGGGACAGTGTCCTGGCATGGATGCGGTGGTATGCAGTAAGTATGTGGGAATGTATAAATGAATGAATGAATGAATGAATGAATGGGGGAATGAGTTGGCAGAAAGCAGTGGTTCTCAAGGTGGGGGTTGCTGGTGCAGAAGCATCCCCATCCCCTAGGAATGCTGTGTTAGACATGCAAGTTCACGGCCCCATCCTAGTCCCCCCGAATCAGAAACTCTGTGTTTCAACAGCCCTCCAGGGGATGCTAACATAGGCTCAAGTTTGAGAACTGCTGGCCTAGAACCATCTGCAATCTCTCAACTGCATCTCCTCTTGTGACAAAGGCGTGACTCCTGGCTGGGTGGTCGGTGCTGCTGCAGGAAGGTGGTGGGAAGGAGGAGGGGCGTCAGCGCCTACCCTGACTGACCACCGGCCTCTAAGTGCCTTGGTGGTCTTCGCACCCCAGAGCCATGCAGAGAACAGGGTAGGCTTCAGAGACCACCGTGTCCCTCCCCAAGTGGAAGGACAGGCAACCTGCCCAGAAAGTCACGTCTCTGGCGCCTTTGGAAAGCCCCACGAAATTCCCAGCACTTGATGCAGAGGTAAGATCCCAGCTCTCCCCAGCTGGCCTGAGCCTTCTGCAGTTTGAATGCGGAAAGGCCTGCAAAACATGAGTCCCCTCGGTCCCAGGCTCGCTGAGACGGCTGGTCACCCTACGTGGAGGGAGGCCTGACTTGGGGGGCCCTCGGGGACTCACAAACGCATTTCCTTCACAAGTCGCTTCGGTGTCTCTGCAGAGGCGACACTGCAGATGGGATGGAAAAGGGCAGGAGCTGGGAGAGGAAGGTAGGAGGAGAGCGGGGGGATCGGGCCAGGGGGGCAGGCCAGCGGCAGGGAGGCAGGACGGATGGGGGGAAGAGGGAGAGAAGAGGAGGAAAGAGGGGCTACGAAAACGAAGAAAGGGCGTTTTTAACAGGTAGGAAAGATGGGGAAGGGAATGGGGGTGGTGAAAAGTACACAGCCAGAGCAAGAGAGGGAGCCAGCCGGGCAGAGCCTTAGAAACGCAGTGATAACAGCGCCAGAGGAGAAAAAGCCGACAGGAAGAGGGGGTGGGGCCGGGGGCCAGGCCGTGGGACAGAATGGCCCACACAGATGCTTTCTGCCAGCATCCCTCGTGGAGGGCCTCCGGACGAACTTCAAGAGACCATCCCTCTCGTCAGCGGCCCCAGATTGCCGCCTCGCCATCACTGCTGGCACCGAGGCGCGCTTACATAATCTGTTCTCTCCCGAAAGCCGCTTCCATTCACAAGTCACTGCTTGTCACTGTGTAGTGCATAAAGGAGGAAAAGAAGGAAGGAGAGAGGAAGAAACAAGAAAAAAGGCAGCTGAGTGAACTCACTCAGATTGTATTGACAGAGGAGGAGATATTTTTCCCCCACTCGCCAAATAAATCCTTCACAAAGCAGACGTTACGATGCTGTCAGATGAGTTGCCTCTTTGTTGGTTCGCCGGAGGGGGACAGGCTAGAGACCCCAGCTTCCTGAGGCATGGTATCTTTTCCACTAGCTGGATTACTAAGTCAGAGTCTGCCACAGCTCCATTACAATGAGATTTAAGCATGCATTATGTCATTAAGACTAATGACAGCAAGACAATTACTTCAAGGAAACCACGGTGACACTGCACACAGCCACCCGGTGCCTCGGCACTGTTGTCTCCCCAATTTTCCTAGCTCAAATGGGGAGTTAAGGGGGGCTGAGAGAACCACTTGTGTTCCCTTAAGCCCCAAAGACCTGGCCAGGCTTCTGATCACTGCTGCCTTGCCACGGAGCCACCTGATGACTTAAGTCCCCGGGGGCCTCCCTAAGAAAGAAGCACCCCCCTGGAGTGCCCTGAGGTTAGCCGGGACCGAGGTCAACCCTGCGAGGTCCAGCTCGAGCTCCTGAGAAACTGAAGGATTAGGCTGCAGGGAGTAAATGGCGTGTGTCAAGAAGGCAATGGGTCTGATTATTATTCTGCTCAGCCTCTTTGGGAACGATAGGAATGGGAGAACCTGGGCAAAAAGTCTGAGGCTCGCGACACACCTAGAGCTGTTAGAACTAACACCCGTGAAAGCGTTGTGCATTTCGAAAAAGCTCCTTTAGAGCAGTGGAGGCTTGTGACAACACTGGTGCCAAGGCCCTGCACTCAAGAGTTTACGATGGTTCAGGACTAGGGCGCAACTGAGAGTTGGCCTGGGGTTCTTGAATGGCATCTGGAGGTCTTTACCCCCCAGAAGAATGGTGGTCTTTCTCTTTCTCTCTCTGCCTTTGGCCCTCGCTTTTACCTGAAAGACTTGTATGTGCAAACTCCCCTCCCCGCTCCAAAAAAGCTCCCCTCTCACTTTGCAGAAGGGATCTTTACAACTCTTCCCCATTAAAGTGTAAATGACTCCCGAGGCTGGATGCATTACCCCACCCCAAAGCACCTGCTTTTTATCCCAGAGCAAAGCCTAAGACAAAGAAGGAAACGTTGATGACAGAATTTCAGATCTCAGTGAGCAGTTTAAGGGTGTGTAAGCCCTCTTTGTCCCACCCCTCAGAAGGTCACATTTTATAGGTAGCAGATGTCAGATGAAAGCCGAGTCCTTCCAAACTCTTCGGCAATGACTCATCATTATCAACGAACGTTGAGCGCCTACTGCATGCAGGCCTCTGGCTGGACCACAGGCCAAAGCACCTCCCCAAACTGACCTGGCAACTAGTCAATCGACTAAAGCTTGTTTGTTTGTGTGTGTGTTTCTTCATTCATGCATGCATTCAAGTCATCGCTGAGCGCCTGCGGTGTACAAACCCTGACTCCAAAAGCAGAGAT
>JAQQSQ010000465.1:0-14424 GCA_028627145.1 Eidolon dupreanum
TGGGAGAGGGGGTGGGGGGCGCAATTGCTCCCGCTCTGGCCCTGACGAGGCCCCGGCCCCCCACTCCGCTCGCTCCCCGCAGCCTGACACCCGCCGCGCACCCCTCCCACTGCTTCGCCCACCCCCGGCGTCCGCTGCACTGAGCCTGGGCAAAATACTTTTTATAAAAATTGTTTTAATCTTGTATTTACATATCATATCACAATTTTCTAAACACTATCATGCACATTATCTCTTTTGATATGTAAAAATAATTGGGTGAGATGGGTCAAGCAGCTAGCTAGCTACTGGTATTTTTAAAAACAACAAAAATAAGTTCTCTTCCCCAGTAAGACAACAAATCATTTAAATTTTGCCTGAGGTCACAGAGCTAGTAAGTGCAAACCCAGACTTCAACTCCAGCCCCCAACTCTAGATCCACAGCCCTGGCCTGTCAATTCTAGTCCCCTCACACCTACTGACACGTGGAATGTTCTAGAGAGACTGGCTCTGGAAAGAAAACCTCTCCGCCATGTAAACCAATGCCTTTCTGTAAATGTATTCTGTAAATGTGATTTCTTAAAAATAGTGCTTCCTTAATGCAAGGTATACTTGTGCTGCAATTACTCAGTAAAAGCTAATAAAGAACTAGTGACATCTTGTGGCCAAGACTTCTTAATTCATGCACTAAGACCGCCCATTTTCAGGTGGGACTTGTCCAAAGTAGCTGAGACAACAGCACAACTTCTGGGAAGAACAGTCTGTGTTGTAGACGCCACCTCTTATAACAGATCTCTCCTCAAATTATTCTACTTGGGCTTCAGTCCCCACTGCCTCACGGAAACTGCTCCCACTGTCAAATTCACAGATGGCATCCATGTTGGCAAACCCAGGGTCACTTCGCAGTCTTCGTCTTACTTAACCTCTTGTAACTTCTGACCAGATTGACCCCACTGCTCCTGAAACCCTCGGTTTCAGCAAGACGAACTGGTTCCCTTCTGCCCTTAAAGCCTGTAAAGCCCTCTAAACGCTCCTGAGCTCCTCTAGCCTTCACCTTTCCACTGAACTCGACTCACATCCCTAACCTGCCGACTTGACACACCCATCTGACATCCAATAGCATCTCAGATTAACATACCAGAAATGGAACTCCTAGCTTCCCACTCCTTCCACCAGACTGACTGAATCTCAGTAAATGACACGGCTATCACGTCATTTTTCTCAAGACAAAAACTTAGTGGTCATCCTTTATTCCTTTACTCTTTCTCTTCCAACTAATCAATAAGTTCCCTAGATTCATTCTCCAAAATATGCCAAATGCGCCCCTTCTCTACACTTCCCCTACTGTCACCTTACCTCAAGCCACACCCTCTCTCAGCTGTAGTGCCTTCCTGACCAGTGTTACTCTTCACCTCTCACAGTCTATTCCTCACACAGCGATTGGTAATCTTTGTAAAAGATAACTCGGATTGGATGGTTCCCCCACCTTAAAACCCAGAATGTCTCCCCATAATCCCAAATCCTCTCCATCCCACAAGGCCCTGCACGAATTGACTCCTAGCTACCCCTAAGAGCCCACTTTCAACTACTCATGCCCTTGCTCTCCAGGTCCTAATCATAGCAGCCTTCCTTCTGTTGCTTAAACGTGACAGCCCAGCTCCCGCCTCCGGGACCATGTATGTAAAGTGCTTAGCATAGTGCCTGTTGTATCGGAAATATCCATCAAGTATCAAGAAATTTTAAAATTATAATCAATCTACCTGTATCTGTGGTCGTGTATCTATCCTTTCTCCTACTGCTATGGGTGACCTGTCCATGCTTCTAGAAGAGACCAAGCCCTCTGCCTGTGTGCAGGAGCTTGTCCCTTCTTGCCTACATCATTCCATTTCTAGGTCCCCCTCTACTGCTGCCCTCAGGCTTTCTACTGAGATTCTTAAAGGCCTATGCTCTGGGATAGGGTCAAACCAGAAAGTGATTAGCCCTCCCAAAGCCTGAATCCTTCACTAAAGGTCATCTGATCTGCTCCTACTCTACCTGCTAGCCAGAATAAAATTAAATCCTCTGAAAAAAGATAACACCAGCCAGAACCTCTCTGCAATTTTCTTTTTCTACACAATATCCAACATTTAACTGGGAGCCTTAGTGATCTTTGACTCCTTTCTCTCTCTGGTGCCCCACTTCTAATCCATCTGTTTCTAAACAGATCCGGATCTCTCTGACCACTTCTCACCCCTCCCTCTCCCGGTCCCTGATCCAAGCCACTCTCTTAGCCTGGCTTACCAGGTAAGCCTTCTATTTAGTATCTCCACTTCTGCCTGTGCCCCAGTTCAGTCTATTCTCAACTTAGCAACTAGAATAGAAATGCTTTTTTTAAAAAACTCAAATATCAAGCTTCGACTCAAAACCCTTCAGGGTTTTTAATCTCAGAGTTAAAGTCCTTACACTAACCGACAAAAGCATCTGAACTGAATGAACTCTGACATCATCTCTTCGCTCACTCTGCTCCATCACCGTACTGTTCTCACTCTTATCCTTGAATACACCTTAGAACTTTGCACTGACTGCTTCCTGGAATGTTAGTCAAGTTTCATTGCTTCACCTCCTTCATGTCTTTATCCAAATGTCCTCTCTTTCGCGAAGCCTTCCCTGACCACTCTACAATTTCTACGTTCTCACCACTACCACCACCACTTCTGACACTTCCTAGCATTCTTCCCTGCTTCATTTTTCTCCTTAGCTTGTATAATTATCTTACATATATATTTTACTTGCTTTGAGTTCTCCAAGTCTACCTTTGGCTTCTGTACCTTCGATCAAGCTATTCTGAATGTGCTTCTCCCAATATCCTCACCAGTCAAAATACTATCACATAAATTGTTACTTTCTCCTCTAGCCCTTTCATAAATTACCTCAAAATTAAGGGATCAGACCTAAAACCTTCATGTAGTGTTGTTACCTCTAGCATTTACCATATACACCTTTATGTTAGTGTTATTTATACAATGCCTACAATCTGCTTTAGGTCATAAGCTTCAGAGCACGGGAAAGATCTAGATCTTAATAGTTTTTTTTGTTTTTTTTGTTTGTTTGTTTTTTTTACCACAGTTCTAAGTATTTCATATTTATTAACGCTTTTCATTCTCATGACAAACCCTAAGAGATAAATTCTAGTGTCCTCATTTGAGATTGGCAAGATGTAGCACGAAAGCATTAACTTGTGGGAAGCTATGGAGATAGGACATTGTAGAACCTGGATTCAAATCCAGACTGCATATGGCTAAGCTGAAGGAATAAATGCAACTAACTGATCACCCAGGAACAGGCACAGTACAATATTTTTAACACTGCTAACACGAAAACCAAACCCTCTGAGTTCTAAGCGCAGACCGACCCATCCGTGATCCATAATTCTGCAGAGCCCGAGGCCTGACAGATGTAGGTACAGGGGGCCAAGAGACTCAACAAAGCTCCCACCCCGTTCCCAACATTGTCTGCGGGGCCGCCCTTGCCGCTCCGTGGACCGAGGGTCCCGAGGTGTCAACGACAAAGCGGTAAGCGGAAAAGACGGGGGGCAAGGCTGCGGGGGGCGGCAGCCCGGGCCGGGCCGGCACGTAACAGAGCTGGGAGCCCGGCTGCCACACGCGTGCCACTATGGTACGTGCGCAACCCAGGGTGGCGACGCGGCAGGGCAGACCAGCCGGGGAGACCCTCCAACGAGCGGGAGTCTGGGGTAATGGCGCCAACACCCGCCCCGAAAGCCACAATCCGAAGTGGAGCCGAGGACCGCTGCCGGGACGCCCCGAGGCCACGCCCGAGGCCGCCATGCCCCGCAACCCATCCGGGGAGCTCCAAACGCGCGGGAACGCCCGCCCCGGAGGCGCGAGTGGGTGGAGCCAAGGGCCGGAAGTGCGCCGGCGCGCAGGCGTCCCCGCGAAGCCCGCCCGCCGCCGCGCCGAGGTCGGGAGCCCGGGCGGAAGTCGCGGTTGCTGGGCAACCGGAGCTGGCGCCGCCGGCGAGTTCTGCGCTTCCCCCAGCGAGTCGAGCGTAGCGCCCACCTCCTGCCCTGGCAACTTTCCGTCCCGCCCGCCTCCGCTCTTCCCGTCTCTCCTCGCGTCCCGTAATCCCTGCCCTTGGCACCACGTAAATCTCTCCGGCTCCCACGACGCCTTAGCGCCCACCTGCTTCGAGGCCAAGCTCCATCAAAAGCGAAGTGGTTCGACCCCGGACGTGGCCTCCAGGTTAACTGACTGCGCCTCTTCGACCATGGGCACCTACACCTACACCAGCCGGCCCCGGGCCCTGCCCTGCCAGCGCCGCCGTTACCGAGATGGCCTGATGCAGCCGTGAGTGAGCCACCCCGTCCCTGTATGGTCCCCACCTGTCCCCCACCCATCGCGTGGTCCCTCCCCCCTGGTAAAAGCTGCCTATGCTGCTTTCCCTTCTTTACACACTGCCGAAAATACACTTTCTTCCCCGAAGAACTCTTTCGTAGTGTGGAGGAATGAAGCAAGAAGGGGCATGGGTGGCCTCCCTTAGTCAACTTTTAGAGATAATAAGTTGCTGGCACGATCGATAACATGTACAGGGAACCGGCTTATTTCACAAAGTTTGAGTCAACTCACGTTTATTGTTGGCCAGTATGTGCCAAGCACCTAACCACGGGTATTTACATACATTTTCTTTCTTAGTCCACAGTGCTACGAAGTTGGTTTTATGAATCCATGCTGCAAATAAGAAAACTGAGTTAGTTGATAAGCAAGTTGCAGGACTTTGTTTATATTGAACTAATCCGTTGATTCAAGCCATTGGAAGGAGTGGGGTGTATGTGTGTGTATTTGATTTTTCAGTTTAAAATTATCCTTATTGGTAATTTTCAATTTACAAAAGTAATATGTGCTTGAAGCAAATGAAAAGTAAAAAATAAAGATGAATAAAGGCAATGTTAATTATCTCCTTCACACCACCACTCCCATTTCCCTCTCTAAACAAATTTAACAGTCTTATTATTCTACCCCTCCTTGTTTGTACACATATATATGAACACATATACATTTATATAAAAGGCTTAGTTCGAAATAAAAAATACAATTCCATAAAAATGGGCTTTTCCTCTCTGTATTACAAGCTCTAATTTTTTTTCTAATTTTATGTATACATACACATACATATTCAATTCTACATAAAAATCTATATATCATTTTTTATTACCTACCGTTCATGCTCAGGTGCATTCTTAGTGGCCCAGCCTCTTTCCTGGCAAACCTGCTCTTCCTCTCCTGCCCTCAAGGTAAACCATGTTAGTGATCTTGCGTGATGCTTCTGTACTTTCTCCACTCTCACCAGTATATCTACAAATGTATAAAATATATGTACTGATACACACGTGCTTTGTCTGCTTCATAGCAACGATAACATATTATATACAATTCTTAGCATCTTCCTTCTCTCACTTAATTCTTTGTGGAAATTTCTTCAGTTATTTTTGATAGCCTTATAGCCCCTGGTATGGATATACTACATAAGTTGTTAAAAATTTTCCACTATTGATAGATACTCATTTTACTTCAAATTTCTACCACGAAAAGGAGGTTTCAGTAAACAGTTTTATGTACTGGCCTCTTTATTTTTATGAGTCAGATTCCCAGAGTAAGATTGTTAGATCATGTATATTTTTAATATGAACAGATGGAATAATACATTTCTCCAGGAATGTTTAAACATATCCTTTCCCCACATCCTCACCAGCAATAGGTGTTTTTTTTTTTGTTTGTTTTTTGTTTTTGGGGGGGTTTTTGTTTTTGTTTTTGTTTTTTTGGCTTTTGATAACATGAAAACTAAACCAAAGTTTTTCCTCATTGTTAGCACTGTGAGGCTTTAATCAAGTAAGCCTGTTTGGATTTTCTCATTCTAACAGATCACTGGCTACAATGTATAGAACAGATTGAGGGGAAATTTTGTTCCAGGTGGTTAAGAGACTTTTGCAGTGGTCCAGGTAAAAGATAGTGGGAGCAGTGAGCAATGGCTAGGTGTGAGAAAGATTTGAGGGGTAAACTCAATAGGACTTGCTGGATGTAGGGATTGGGAAGAGGAAAGAATCATGGCTGACTCCAGGGCTTCTAGATTAAGCCAAGTGCGTGTTAGTGGTACCATTTAATGAAATAGGGAACATTAAAGACGTAACAAGTTGAGTGGGAAAATAATAATTAGTTCAATTTTGAGGTTGCCTTTCAGACATCTTAGTGAGATGTCAATGAGTATATCAATTGGATATACATGCCTGAAGCCCAGAGGAGAGTTCTGAGCTAAAAAGAAATAAAATTTCGAGTTGTAGGATCATAAGTGAAGCCTTAAGAATGGAAGAGGTCACCTAAGGACAAGAGAAGGCTGAACCCTGAGGAAGTCCTCCCATACAAGAGGAGGCAGCAAACTCAGGCTGAGAAAGAGCAGTCAGAGAAGTTGGAGAAAAACAAACAAAAGAATACGGTTATGTCACAGAGGCTTAGGAAAGAGAGGGCTGCAGTAAATGAGCTGCCGGCTGAGCGGAACTCTGCCCAGAGATCGAGTAAGAGAAGCAGCAAAGCTGCCTGGGCTCTAAGTAATACGAAGTTAGGTTATCCAATAGTGCTTTCAATATACGATAAATCAGCTACGTGCTAGCCCTCTGAGAATCATTTCTAATAGAGTACTATTACTGGTATACGTCAATACTTGGTTTCATAACCATAAATAGGAGATCATTTAAAGAAGTTGAATGAAAATGTCAACTGTGTGTTTTTCATTATTGATCATTACGATGCGCCAAATTAAAATTTTATTAATATTTAAAACAATATAATTTTAAGAGATCTTTGAGGTTAAAGAACAATGAAAAATTTAACTTACTTTGTTGAGCCTGATTCTATTAATGTAACTTTTAATTCTTGAATCAAACTTTTGCCAGTTCCTTAGGGCGGGCCCCTTTTCAGTTGGGCCATTTTTAATGTTAAGTAGTCTTAACATTTTACAGCCTAAATCCAGCTCTGCCACTCAATAGCTAGGTGACCTTGGGCAGATTCCTCTTTTAGTTTACTTCCCTTCTGTCAAATGGGCATTATAGTTCTCAACTTGAAGCTTATTGTACGCAATAAATAAAATAACATGTGAGGGGCCTGGCATATAATAAGCACCCCAAAATAGTAGCCATTTGTCTTCTTATTTTTATGGACTGTGCTAAAACAAAAATCTATTTTCTTAAAATATTTTCGTCTTAGTCAAGTCTTATTTAAAATGAATTGACTTCACCGATACCAACAGGCTATTCCAGCAGTTATTGAGAATGTGCTGTTTTACAGAGCGGAAGAACCTATGCCTTACGGAAACATAATGTACGACAGAAGGGTGATCCGAGGCAACACTTACGCTCTACAGACAGTGCCGCTGGTAAGTAGGGTCTGAAGAGTCTTAACACAGAGCTTTTCACTACATATGGTGAAAGGCCAGTGTCTGTCTGTCCTTTTGATTTCTAACCTGTTGCAGACTAGAATGCTCATAAAATAAAGATAGATTACTAGAAAATGAAAAAAAAAAATAAGCAAAATACAAGCCCAACGGTGGTTGCAAAGGGCTGGGGTGGGTAAGGGAATAGGGAGTTATTATTTAATAGGTAGAGTTCCAGTTTCACAAGATGAAAAGTGTTCCGGAGACGGAGGGTGGTGATGACTGCACTACAATGTGGATGTGTTTCATGCTGCTGAACCGTACGCTTAAAAATGGTTACGATCACTTTTACATGTATCTTACCGCACATCAAAAATATAAGCCCCAATGTTTTATTAGATTGACAGAACTCTGGAAAACTACTCTAAAGGTTTATAAACTTCTACTCTCCACTTTTGTAATTAAATTGTTGCAGACCAGTTTAAGCAGTTCACAGACAACGCTAGTCTAAGGACCACACCATGAGTAGCACTGGTCTAAGATATTCAGGTTTGTTTATATTACCTCATACTCTAATACTGTTATCATTATTTAATTAAAAATTCTGTATTATGCTTTTTTTGATTCACTCAACAAGTATTTATTGAGTTTTAGGTCCTGTGCTGGCTATGTGGGATACAGTGATGAGTAAGACATGGTATGATAATAGGAGTGACGATTTCTTGGCACAGAAAAGAAATATAATTAAATTAATCCGTAAACACTACATGAAATAGTGCCTAAAAACACATGGTAATATATGGAATATTAGACATTCTGAGGCAGTGCACATCAAAACCACCTAGAAAACTCATTAAAAATACGTATGCTTCAGCTGTACCTGGGATCTACTGTTAGAACCTCCAAGGGTTGGACACCAGAACATGCACTATTAGTAAATTGCCGGACATTCTGGAGCAGTCAGTTCAAGCACCAGCATCTGGAGACAGTAGCTCATACATGCGATGTAGACATGTTTCGGCATTTTCTTAACGGCAGCAGCAATGAGCACTGGCATTCCTAGAACAAAAATAGAAAGGAGAATCACTGTTTTTTTAGTTCTTTTTCAAAAAAAAATTAACATTGCGGTGATTTGATATACTTTTTTAAAATTCTTTAGTCAGTCATTTAACACCTTACCTTAAAAGTCTGTGCCGAGACTCCCATTTCTAGACCAGCAGGAATTCACCAGTTCCTTCCTATTCATCCCTCTGAAAACCCCTGGACTTAGCACAACAAACATTGGAAGATTCCGAAACGTGGACCAGCGAGAGACCTCAGGATTTGAACAACATGATAATGAGTTCAGTGAATTTTCTTTTTGCCTCCCACATATCCCATTCACAGCACTAGAGAAGTCTGCAACCTGGAACCTCCAAGAAAAGCCTGATCCCTCCATCTAAAAGACCGGGAAAATGGCAGCCTAGCAGAACAGAAACCCTTTTATGATGCTGCCCCTTCTCCAGCCAAACACCAATGGCATCATTAAGGCCAAGGCGTGGAGCTGGCCTCCATCTCCACATGGCAGCATCAGTACACTATTAATCAGTGCTCTGATTCACCCACTGGGGTGGTGTCAACAAGGGCAGAGCAGAAAGCTGAACTTCCACCCTCACCCTGTAACACATGGTACAGAGGGATGCCCTACTTTGCTGGCATGGTGTCAGAGCCAAGAGGAAGCTGAATTTCAACATTTATCTGGCAGCAACAAGGAGGAACAAGGTGGAATAAGGCAGTGCTAGTCAGAGCTCCATGCCCCTGTACCCCAACACTAGAGTCAGCAGAGCATAGCAAGGAGCTGAAATACCACCCCCACCAGGCACCAATAAGGTGTTACACGTTAACCCTCTGCTTTCAGTGGGGTGATGTCCATGGGGCCCAGCAGGATGTGGGACTTCTATCTCTACCTATGCCTGCACACCAAAACAGAAAGGGGTGACTTCCTGCTAAAAAGATTTAAAAGATCCAGAGTCTCACACACAATACCCAAAATGTTTAGGATACAATAAAAAAACACATATACCAAGAACCAGGGCAGTCACAACTTGAATGAGAGAAAATCAAGAGATGACAACACCAACGTGATTCAGTTGCAGGAACTGGACAAGGATTTTAAAGCAGTAATCAGAAAAAGTGTTTCAATAAAAAATGAATAATTACGAACACTCTTGAAACATGAAAAAACAAAATCTTCACAAAGAGAAGATACAAAAATGATCCAAATGGAAAATACAGAACTGAAAAATACAATAACCAAAATTAAAAACTCAGGACAGATTGATTGAAGGTGACATAGGAAACAATGATTTCAAAAAGAAATAAATGGAAATTACCCAGTCTGAACAACAGATAGAAAATAAACAAAAAAAGAGCATCAGAGAAAGGGACAATAACAAAACAGCTAACATTCATTTTATCCAAGTCTGAAGAAGAGGAGAAAAAGTGTATAACTGAAAAAATATTTGAAGAAACAGTGCTTGAAAATTTCACAAATTTGGCAAAAGGCATAAATCTACAGATCCAAAAAGCTGATTGAAACCAAGAAAGATAAACCCAAAGAAATTCACACTAAGACTCATCAAAGTCAAATTTCTGAAAATTAAACACAAACTCTTGAAAGCAGCTATAGAGATGTGACACATTACTGGAAGGGGAACAGTTATTTATTCAAATAACAGTGAGTGGATTTCTCATCTGAAACCATGGAGTCCAGAAAAAAAGTGGAACAATTTTTCTCAAGTCTTGAAAGAAAAGGAATGTCAAGCTGTAATTCTGATCCAATGAAAATATTCTTCAGAAATGAAAAGGAAATTAAGTGATTCTCAGATGAAGAAAAGCAAGTGGATGCCTTACTTTGCTGGGAAGTGGTGTCGTCAGAGGATTCATCACCAGCAGACCTCCTCTTAAAGAAGTGAAGGAAAGGAAATGTTAACAGAAGGAGGTTTGGGACTTCAGGAGAGAAGATAGGACAATGGAACGGGTGAAAATAGGGATAAATTTAATAAATTGTCTTTCTCCAGAGTTTGAAAAATTATTTTTCATGGTTGAAGCAAAATTGTAACAGCTGGTATAGTGCTTAATGTGTATAGATGGAATGCTTAAGATTACATTTTGATTATATTTTTAAAATAGGGAGAATAAAAGGATCTAAACTGAAGTAAGATTTCTACACTTCACATGAAGTGGTAAAATATCAATCCTCCTGTGATCAGGTACATAATACCTGGAGCAACTATTTTCTTTACACAAAGAGATATCATCCTGGATCATAGAACAAATCTCAATATGTTTAAAATAATTGAAATCATACAGAGTATGGTTTTCTGACTGAACTGGAATCAGTAATAGAAAATAACAAGAAAATCTTCAAACATAAATTAAGCAGTGTACTTTCAAATAACCCATAGAGGAAGCATTAAAGAAATTTTGAAAAGAATGCTTAGAACTGAATGAAAATACAACATGTCAAAAGTTGTGAGATGTAGCCAAAGCGGTGTTGAGAGGGGAAAAAAAGGAAAGACTTCAAATCAAAAATCTAAACTACCACAGTAAACTGGAAAAAGGTGAGCAAAATAAACCCAAAGCAAGCAGAAGGAAGAAAATAATAAAGATAAAATCAGAAATCAATTAAATTGAAAACAAAAATAGATAAAAATCAGTGAAACCATAAGTTCTTCAAAAAGATTGATAAACTTCTAGCAAGACTATCAAAAAAAAGAAGTAGCAGGTATCAAGTATTAATATTGAGATATAACTACAGATTCTGGATCCATTAGAAGATTAAAAGGATAATAATGGAATACTGCAACTAAATCTACACACATAAATTCAACAATAAAGATGAAATGGACTAATTCAAACTATAAACCACCAAAATTCAATTAACATAAATATTAATTTATAACTGTAACTAGTTAGGATATTATCCTATAACTAGTAAGGATATTGAATTCTAATTTAAAAATTTCCCAAAGAGAAATCTCCAGGCCCAGATGGTTTCATTGACGAATTCTACCAAACATATAAAAAAGAATTTGCATCAATTCTACACAGTCTCTTCCAGAAAATGAAAGAGGAGGGAACATTTGCCAACTTATTTTATAAGGCTGGCATTACCCCAATACCCAAATCAGACAAAGGTAATAATAACAAAATTTTAGGCTAATAGCTGTCAAGAATGTGGATAACAAAAATCCCCAACAAAATATTAGCAAATAAAATCCAGCAATATATAAAAAGAGCTATATACTCTGACCAAGTGGGATTTATTCCAGGAATGCAAGAGTGTTCCAGCATTTGTAAGTCATTGTACTCTGCCATATCAACAGGTTAAAGAAGAAAAGTCCCCTGACCATATTCATTGATGCAGAAAAAGTATTTAACAGAATTTAACACTCATTCATGATAAGCACAACAAATGAAGAATTGAGGGTAATTTCCTCAACTTGATAAAGAGCATTCGCAAAATACCTACAACTAATATTATACTTAATGGTGAAAGAATGAATGCTTTCCCTGTTAGACTGGAACAAGGCAAGGATGTCCAACCTCACCACTCTTACTCAACATAGTACTGGAAGTTCTAGCCAGTGCTAGATCCAGGTCAGAAAGGAAGAAGTAGCACTGTCCCCAAGCGAAGATGACATGATTGTCTACATAGAAAATCCGTTCAGTCTACAAAAAGACCTAGAACTAATAATTGGGTTGAGCAACACTGCAGGATGTGTCAACACACAAAAATCAGTCATATTTCTGTGTACTAGAAAGGAACATGTGGAAAACAAAATTTAAAACAATACCATTTACAATCCAAAAACCTGGAATAGCTAGATATAAATCTAACAACAGGATCTGTAAGACAAAAACCACAACATACTGATGAAAGATGATCTAAAGAAATAGACATACCATATGTATGGATTGAAAGACACCACAATAAAGATGATAATTCTCCCCAAATTGATCCATAACACAATTCGTGTCAAAATTCTAGCAAGATTTATGTAGATCTAGACAAGGTTATTCTAAAATTCATATGAAAAGATGAACTAAAATTATTTTGAAAAAGAATAGAAATAATCACTCAACCCTATGTTAAGACTTACTATAGATAATATTTGTAATTATATCAAAACGGTGGTATTGGTGGAGGAATAGATACATGGAACAATGGAACACAATAGAGAACTCAGAAATATACCAGCACAAATAACACCTAACTAATTTTTGACAAAGGGACAAAAGCAGTTCATTAGAGGAAATATAGCCTTTCAACAAATGGTGCTGGAGCAATTGAATATCTACAGACCAAAAAAAAAAAATTAAGTGAACCATAACCTAAACCTTATACCATATACAAAAATTAATTCAAATGGATCATGGATTTAAATGTGAAGTACAAAGCTATAAACTTTTAGGGGAAAAAAACCTTCAGAATCTAGGCCTAAGCAGAGAGTTCTTAGATATGACACCCAATCCACAATTCAGAGGGGGAAAAAAAACATAATTAATTGAACTGCATCAAAATCAAAAACTTGTGTGATATGAAAAATTCTTATAAGAGGGTGAAAAGACAAGCTACAAAAGAAGAAAATATTTGCAAACCACATATCCAACAAAGGTCTTATATTTGGAATATATTAAGAACTCTCAAAATTCAAAAGTAAAAAAAATAATACAGTTAGAATATGGTCAAAAGACATGAGAATATATTTCAACAAAGAAGAAGTATGGATGGCAAATAAACACATTAAAAAATATATCAACATCGTTAGTCTTTAGGGAAATACAAATTAAAACCATAACTACACACCTGTTACAAAAGCTAAAATTTTTAAATAGTGATAATAAGGGCTTGTGAGGATGTGGAGCACCTGGACCTCTCATACATTGCTGATAGTAACGTAAAATGGCATTTCTACTCAGGAAAATTGTTCAGTAGCTGCTTATTAAAACTAACAAGCGCTTACCATTTGAGTCCACAATTGCACTTTTAGACATTTATCCCAGGGAATGAGAACTTACATTTACATAAACCTTTACATGAATGAACATTCTAACAGCTTTATTCATAATAGCCCAAAATGAAAACACCTCCTAAGTGTCTTTCAATAGGTGACTGGTTAAACAACCCTGATACATTCATACAATCAAAGACTGCTCAGCAACAAAAGGACAACTATTGAGACACTTAACAATGTGAGTGGACATCAAGGGCATTTTGCTTAGAAAAAAAAAGTCAGCCTCAAAAGGTTACATACTGTTTCATTCCTTGTATGTAACATTCTCGAAAGACAAAATTATAGAGATAGGGAGCAAATTAGTGGTTGCCAGGGGACAAGGATGAAGGTGGCACTTGGGAGAAATATAAAAGAATACCCAAAGGAGCCCCTTTGTGGTCATGAAACAGGCCTCTATCTTAACTGGTGGTGGTTATACAAACCTTTTTGGGGGACAAAATCACATAGTACTTTATATATAGACACAAACACAAATCAGTGCATATAAAAAGTGAAAACTGAATTAGATCTGTTAATATTTTATCTGTGTTAATGTTCTGATTTTGATGTTATGTTACAATTATATAAAATGTCGCCATTGGAAAAAACTACATAAAGGGTACACAAGACTCTTACCTACTATTTTTCAACCTCTTGTGAATTATTTCTAAATAAAACTTAAAAAAAATTTTTTTTATCTAGACCCTGAAACAGTTGAGCTGGGCAATATGTTTCTAAAATGAACTTGTTGCATTTATGTTACCCCATACAGTCACGCTCTGCTTAACAACAGGAGTACGTTCTGCGAAATGCATCATTAGGCAGTTTCATTGCTGTGTGAACACCCGGATGTTCAGCCTACTACACACCTAGGCTATATGGTATAGCCTTATTGCTTTTGGGCTACAAGCCTGTACCATACGTTACTATACAAAACAACACGAGATTAAATCAAGCACAAGAGAAAACGATGCAATCAAGAGACACTAAA
>JAQQSQ010000466.1:0-14424 GCA_028627145.1 Eidolon dupreanum
TACCATACATAAATTAATAATATATAAATAAACATTATAATCAAAGAAAAAAATTCTATGATGACTTTCTGTAAATAATTCTTCATTTCATAACTAACACTTGGTTTCAATTAGGCATTATTATAAAATGTTAGATTTGAAAAGATTTTAAAGAGCTTTGATAATGTGGTTTAAGAGCTGGAGAAACTCCCAAATCTTAGAACTCTAGATAGAATTCTAATGGAAAAATAAAGAAGGTCTAGCCTTACCAAAAGGCTGAGAGTCTCTCTTAGCTTCAAAGATGTTAAGACAGGAAATACACTGGCACACCTACTTATATAATTCACGGTTACCCAATAATTTGCACTCATCAAACCCCTTCAGTGTCTGAAGAGGACATTTTCCTGCAGAAGAGGAAATTCTTTTTCCTCCAAGGTCTAGGTCAAAATCACTTTCCCTGAGTTCCCAAGAGAGGGAATGGAAACAATGGGAAATCTAGTGACTTATTTAAGGTTGTGTTAAGATTTAGAGGAGGCAGGCAGAAGTGGATGAAGGTGGTCAAAGGCATAAATTTTTAGTTATGAGATAGATAAGTACTAGGGATGTAATGTACAGTATGGTGACTGTAGTTAATAATGCTGTTTGCTATATTTGAAAGTCGTTAAGAAACTAGATCCTAAGAGTTCTCATCACAAGAAAAAAATAATGTCTATATGAGATGATGGCTGTTAACTAAACTTCTTGTGGTAATCATTTCACAATACATGTAAATCAAATAACTATGCTATATACTTGAAATTTATGCACTGCTACATGTTAATTACATCTCAATAATAATAATTAAAAAAAAGATTTACAGACTTTTTAAAAAATCCTCTTAAAAATGCCAGATAATCCCATTGTTTAATTGACCCTAAACCCATTTTATTTGGGAAAAAGCTATTGAAAATGTAACTCACTCTTTTTTTTTGTACCTAATTGCAAAGCTTGTCACAGGATGTTCACATTTGATTTTGTAATTACATTGGTAGAAGTCATTTTACATGCCTGCAATTTCCCAGAAGCTGGAGATGGCTTGTACCAGCTCAGAAGAGCCAGTTGTTAAACATTCAGGAATTTTGTGAGCCAACTGTTTAATATATCCATTTTAAATTACAGAAACTTAAAATTTACTAAATTTTACCACAAAAATAAAGCTTTAATAATCACTCCCTCTATATCTTATTACTATCTGTGTTCCTGAATTTATCTGCATCTATTGCATCTGTGTGTGACAGAGACTCTATATAATGGTGAACTATTTCACGTGTCTTCCCAACTTTGCATTCGATAATGTCACATCTATAGCTTGAGATTCACCATTGTAGTGTTTACTTCATAGAAATTGGAAAACACTACAAACCTGGCTTTTTGCCTTCTTTCCCACACCTATGGTTCACCTCACAAAAGGGCCAGGTGTCATGAAATATTTTCCAGTCTCCCAACACATAGGAGGAAGTAATCACTGGTGGAAGGGGTAGGACTTTATGGCAAAAGCTTGGGTTTGAAAGTCAGAGAAAACTGAATTATCATTCTGGCTCTGTCATTTAGCAGATCTGAGGCTTTGGGCAAGTAATACAACTTCTCCAAACCTTATATTTCTCCTCTGTAAAATGGGAAGAATATCTGTCTCTCAAGATTATTTTGGTTTATTATTTGGACAAGTGATTACTAGACTTATTGTGGTGATCACAGCGTAAGGTATATAAATGTCAAATCTCTATGTTGTACACCTGAAACTAATATATTATATGCCAACTATACTTTAATCAAAAATGAGAATAAAAGAAAGGAAAAAATAAAAATACAGGTTAGGTTGTCAGGAGATAAATATCAAAACCCTATTGATATAGTCTTTGAGAAAACAGCTTTAGGAGAGAGGCTAGATTCAAGACGAACAAATATCACTCTGATTTTCAAAAAAATGTAGTGTGTATCTAAGAAATGACCTATTAGAAAAGCTGATGATGATCCATGAGGGCAGTCACAGGCTAATGATAAAGCAGAAGGATCATGTACCCAAAGTGAAGAAATCAGCTCAGGATGGAAACCCAAAAATAAAGGACTTATAGAGTAAGATGGGGAGTTGGCAAAAGTCATACAAATGAGGAATGTCTGCTTCGTACATTCATTCTTCCAGCAGACAGTTATCGCATACCCACCACGTGCCAAGCATAGGCTGGACTTTCTGAGCATAGAGCCTTGAACATTCTGAAGCTTGAATGAACTCACTAAGTGATCAAGGGAAGGATTCCAAGGCAAAGGTAAAGGCCGGTGTAGAGGAAGGGAGAAACACATCTAAAGGGCCCTCCTTAATGTGTCTTTTTCTTTTTTTTTCACCGCTTTCACTTTTTTTTTTTTTTCAAAACTTGCTAGGTTCACCACAGGAAACAAAACACACTCTTTATTTAGTAACTTGCTAATGTAGACTCTCTCCCAGATAATCACATCCCTAAGGCTTTAAAGGACTTCACAAATGAAATTAAGGGCATTTAAGGCAGCCCAGTAGGAAGCACAAGTGTGTGCTGACCACTGGCTCCCACTCCTGGCTGGGCCTTCTGTAATTAGTGGTAAGCCCACCTCTGCAGAGAGCTGCGGGGTTACATTACCAAAACTTGATGACTGAAACCTCCACGGCTACAGACGGAGCACCATGTCTCCCTGGTTCCCAGTACAGCTTCTGGAACAGTCCACGTAATTGGGCACAAACAGGGCTCACTTTTTCCGATGCTCAGAAGAAACAGACTTGCTCGCACTCAGAAGTGGTCCTTCCTATGCGAAGCTTCCAGAACAGAGGGAGACGGGGTGCTGGCGGGAGACAGTGTTAATAGCGGAACAGATTGGCCAAGCTTTAAAAAAAATTTTTTTCCCCAGCTTCATTTGAATGATTTAGACACCACGGAATATGTGTTTTTTCACTCCCTCCTGTCTACAGCAAAAGTCTTTTCCTCTTTCTTCAACCTCTTCTGACAATTTGTAGCTGGCACTGAGTATTGTGAATGTGCCGTTTTGATTTGGATGATGAGAAGATATTTCTTGAAACCGATTTATTTTATGCCAAATGTGAAATTAGATTTGCGATGGTTGGAGCAGATGGAAAACCCATGAAACAATGCCATCGCGGGCCCAGGGGCTGTGGAACTGGATGCTCTCAGTTGGGGACAGGGGTGGTGTTTGTTCTGGGGCTCAGGGAAAAATGAAAGGAACATAAGCGAGGTGATCTGGGGACACTCAACCCCCTTCAGATTGTTGTCTAGCTTTAAATTTCTCAGAGAAAGCCCTGACAGATCTGTGTGAACAAACTCAGGCAACATTTTTTTCCCTCAGATTCTTCCTCCTGCCTTCCTCCCAGGTCTCAAACTAGTCTCTGAACGTTTATTTTTCTCCACAGCCTTCCTTTCCCTTTGGCTCCCCCTCCCATCTCTGACCCGCGATTTCTTGATTTCTCTGTCTTCCTTTCGCTGCTTCTTCCTTTCACCCTTCTCATCCTCTCTGCTCCTCCCTTCCCTGATCTCCTTCTGCCTCCTGATCATTTGTGATGCGCTTCAACTGCTGGGACTCTGTTCAGCCTGATTTTCCTGCTCTTCGCAGGGAACACATTAATGGCTGTGATGAGAGACAGAATAAGACGCTCTCGCTCCACTCCCTGTGGAAGCGCCGGGCTATGGCTGCGACGGGGGGGTCTGTGGAGATGAGGGGTTGTGAGCGCAGAACCCACAGGCCTCTCTGGGGATTCTGTGGGTCCCTCCAATGGGGACGTTGCCTCAACACTTCAAAAGACCCACCTCAGGATCATCATATTCAACGGCAGTCTGCTGGCCCCTGTTTCTCTCCCCCAGGGCCCCTCCCGCTGTGGATGAAAGGCTCTAGGGACATTACCAAGGAAAGATGAAGGCTGCCAGTAGCCCAGGGCAAACTTCTCTTGCTCCCTTTTGTAGTCTTTATTCTGCGCCACCTGTGCCCAGCTAAGTAGACTCCTTGCAAAATCTGTAAATCGTCCTTGACCTTCTCTTCCTTTCCACAAAGCCCAAGTTCTCTGCCATGGTCCACAGATCTCCATCCTCTGCCATTTTCTCCTCTGAAGCCACACCCCTCACTCTCTCAGCTCCTCATCCGCTTATAACCTAGCCATGGAGGTGTGTGTACGTGTCTATCCCTGACCTTTGCACACAGTTCTCTTTGGTGGGAGTACTCTTCCCACCCTTCCGGTCAGTGCCCCTGGCTAACTCTTATCTGTCCTTTTACTTTAAGCTTCACCATCAATTCCTCCAGGAAGCCTTCCTTGATTCCTTTACCCACATATACCTACATCCTGACATCTGCATGCATGTCCTCTTCTCCGCACAGGTGAAGTATACTTCCCATCGACCTGCACCACACACGCACACGTACACAGAAATCCAGACAGCCACACTTACGCTCCCTACACACATGCCCAACTATACCTATTAGACTGAACCATATGAATTTGCCAATATTGGACTTTTTGACCTACAAAAGAGCTATATCATGTATTTTTAATCTATGTATTCTCCCACTTCTACCTGTAGATACATACTCATTCCTCAATACACACTCTCTTTTGCTTAACACAAAGCCCCACGTAGCCCTTTTACTAAGTATTAGGTCCACAGACTGCATGGTATTCTCATTTCCTCACACTCAGCATTCCTGGTGACACTGCATATTTCTGCTCCTAAGCTGGCCAGTAACTCGTCTCGGCACACACCTTGAAAAGATGTGCCTTGCTCCTCCAAGGCCCTGGAAGCCTAGGACGGTTAACGAAAGGACACCTAGAATAAAGTCCACCAGCATCTCAATCATCCCATGTCACTGTTGAGTAGAATAAATCCTGAAGTAACTTGCAGAGGTTGCGGCCCGATAGCAACGTGTGTAAAACCAGCATGGAAGGTACAGCACGGAGTAGGACAAAAGGAACGCAATGCAGTATCACAGAGACGGAAAACTCACTGTGTGCCAGAGTATGGACCAAACTGTGTTTCTCCAAAATTCATACATTGAAGATCTAACTCCCAATATGACTATATTTGGAAATAAGGCCTATAAGGAGACAATAAAAGTTATGTGATATCATGAGAATGGGGACTTAATCTGATGGGGTTGGTGTCCTTGTAAGAGGAAGAGATGCCACAGATATTTCTGTTGCTCTGTCTCTGTCTGTCTCTCTCTCTCTCTCTCTCTCTCTCTCTCTGCATCTCTCTCTGTCTCTGTCTCTCTGTTTCTGGCTCTGTCTCTCTGTCTCTCTCTGTCTCTCTGTCTCTCTGTCTCTCTGTCTCTCTGTCTCTCTGTCTCTCTGTCTCTCTGTCTCTCTCTCTCTCTCTCTCTCTCTCTCTCTCCCTCTCCCTGCCACCACCATGAGCGCAGAGGAAAGGTCATGTGAGGACACAACGAGATAGTGCCTGTCTACCAACCAAGAGAGTGACCTCACCAGACATAAACCCCGATGACATCTTGATCTTGGACTTCTAGCCGACAGAACTATGAGAAAATAAATTTCTGTGTCCTCAGCCACCCAGCCTGTGGCAGTTTGCTATGGAAGCCCAAGCTGACAGACACAGACGGGCGCAGTAATCTAAGCCCGAGCAACAGGGCGGTGAGCAAACAGAGGAGGTTTCCACATTCACAGAATGTCCGTGCTGCTGAGGAGACAAACAATAAACAAATACATCAATATCGTAGCTTAATTAAGCACGAAGAAGGAAAACACAGCAAGAAAAAGAAAGAGAGAAGGAATTCGATTAACAAGGCAGGAAGATGTCAGATGCTGTAGGAACTTGAAGGCTATCATAAAACTCTGAATTTAATTCTGTGAAATTCTGAGATTCATTGCAGGGTTTTGAGCACTACTATGACATGATCTGACGTATGTTTTTAAAAAATGACTCCCCCTAAAATATTTGAGGATAAATGCAGGCTTACATTTTTCCACTTTAAACTACTTTTGTATTTCCCCACAAAGTGTGGGTTATACTTGTAGTATTAAAATACAGTGACTGATGGATAATGGACAACAAATAAATAAATAAATGGATATAGATGAAGAACGGGTTTTAGAATGAGCAAACTTTAACTTAAATCCTGTTTCAACTTTCTCTGTGTGAGCTTTGGCAAGTTGCTTAGCCTCTCTGAGCCTCAGTTTCTCCTTTTGAACAAAGGACTGATATCTAACTTCAAATTCTAATGTAGGAGTGAAGTAGGGTATGTTATGGAAAGTAACTTGCACAAGACGAAAGTGGAATAAATGTGGTGAAACTGATCTCAGATATGCCTGGATTGTCTTACTCTAATTGTGCAAATATGGCACCTGTTTCAGAATGAGAGGCTGACAAAGCCTGGGTGAAGGAGTTACTGGGAGCTGGATTGATGGGTCCATCCTGAGAACACCATGTGACTTAGAGCTGCCTCAGGGCTTGCTCCCTGGGCTCTGAGTGACTGACTGAGCTGCTGGGAACCCCAGGACTAGATGGGGCTTTAGGATCTGAGTTCTGTGTTGAGCATCTGGGCTATTATGGATTTGTATTTATCCCCTGGATAAAAGTACCCACCTACCCTGGAATTCTTACAACATTCATCTCTTCTTTTCTTAATCATTTTAAGAATTTTCATGTAGCCTTATAGGTATATGTATTTTTCCTTCCCTACTCTATCATAAGCATGGTGTGGGCAAGCTCCATGACAGATTCATTCAGCATACATTAGCATTCGTTAGTCATTAAAAAGAAAAAATAGTCAACCAAGTAATAATAAGTAACTTCATTGAAGCTTCTCTACCAGCCACTGTGCTAAGCCAAATAATCTCATTTAACGAATGAATGAATTCTTTAATGAGAGAGATAGTAAGACTATAGTATACACCCTTTATTGACAAGGAAATTGATGTTCGGAAATGTTATGTAATACATCCATTATTGCAAATCTTAGAAGAAGAGAGGCAAGGATTCGAACTCAGTTTTGTTAGGTCTCAAAGCCCTGGCTTTTATCTCTGACACCTCCTCGGCCCTCCAGAAACCTCACAAATCCATCACTGTGAGTATAGCTTAGCAGAGCCTGTATTTTTACATTCTAAGTTGGCCTCGATGATAGAGATCAGTTCTATCTTTCAGCTATTTCTGGTTCCTGATCTTCTGAAAACACTGTAGGACTGTACCTTCCCATCTCCTTTGAATTCAGGCACAGCCGTGTGACTTGCAATAGCAAATAAAGTGTGAGCAAAAGTAAGGCAGTCGGTTCTGGGTAGAAGCATTAAGAATCAGTGCCTGATTCACCACCATCACGTTCCCCATTGTGGGAGTGAGTGTGGAAAGAAGAGACCAGTGGAGCTTGTCCTTGTCCTTGAAGTACTGTGATAAGTGGGCTCCCTGGTAATCTGCCTTGGGCATGTGCTGTGGAGAAAAACTGTGGGGCCACAGTTTGGGTGCTAATTGTAACTGTGCTGATCCTGGCCCTGTGTACCTCTCAATACCCTCCCCTCTCTCCACCTCTTCAGGTTATGTCTCTTGGGGTCAATACCAGCTGGCTCCAGGCCATAACCAACAGAAAGCATTGGAAGGGGTGAGGGGGTGGAAGGGAGGGAGAAAACGGTGTTTTCCCCCCTCCTCCCTGCCCTGGCTGCACCTCTGACAGCAGCCACATCTCTTCCACGGCTCCAGATCAGGCAGAGCACACGTGCCATGGTCCCAATCACCACAGGGCACCTGGGCACCTCGGGGGGTGGTGGCCTTCTGCTCTTTCTGGGTGGCTAACTTCTGAGTTCCCTCAGCCTCACTTGGTTTATCAGACTCTTACCTTCCTTGCATAACCCTTTCTATGCCATGAATTTCCTCTGCTGGAAATACTCGAAGTGTTTTCTGTTGCCTGGCTAGGCCTACGTCATAAAGTCCATTTTCCAGTGTGATTTTTGAGGAAAAAAAGTATGATTCTGGTATCATACAAAGCATGCAGATGGCGCTTACCTCGTTCTTGTTGCCTTAAGACACAGCGGCCCTCTCCCTCCTTCCCTGCCTGGGAGTGCTGTCCTACAACTGCTTTCTGGAACTCCATAACCCTTCTCTGAAGATAATTAAGATAATGTCGTTAAAACAAATGGAAAATATTGTACTGATAAGTGACTCCGTCAAGCGTCTCTGGAAAAGACTTAAACAAAGGAGGGCTCTAATCTATGTCAGTGATAAAGTGACCTTTCAAAGGTTCTGCTTCCTTTCTGGTCTATTCACTCTTGGCCTGCACACTCAATGTGACTATCTGTGCAGGCTGCTTTTCTGTTCTGATCCGTGGTGCTGACAGATGAAGCCCTCGGCATTTCATAAATAGGGCCTCGTTGTTTCTTCTTGGGCTATGCCTTTAATCAAAACTAAGGCTGAGCTCAAGGTAAACAAGAATGGATATTGTTGGGTAGTCACTTTCAAACCAAATTCGCCAGTTGGAGTCCTCTGGGCCTTTTGCAACCAGCAGAAAGATTTCGCTTGGCCTACAAAGGCCTTTTTTATTTTTTAATTGGAATGCATTATCAAGATATCAAAGTTAGACAACTCATTTTTAAAAACCCAGATTTATCTTGTCTATTGAAAGGCTGGTAAATTTGGATATGAAATCCTTTTCCTACGAGATGGCAACAGGCTCTTAATTTAGAATAAGGTATTCTCTCTAAGTCATTGTGGTCCACACAGGCCCACCATGCATTTACTTCACCTGTCTGGACCCAGTAGTCATTTGAATTTGTGTCCCCTGTGATGGACTGTGACATAAAAGAGAAAAAAGTCTAGATAGTGTTAAACCATTGAGATTTATGACTTATTTGTTGCCATAGCATAGCCAACCTATGTAACTAATACCTGGGTTTTTTCTGTTGTCACTAGCATAATCTAGGTAGAAATGAAAGCATATTCTTGAGGAGTCAAGGTACCAGGTTAAATTAGCCTGGATTCTCCAGAGAAGTATATATTTGTATAATTTACATATTTTTTGGCCAGGTTTCCATGTTATACACACACACACACACACACACACATATGTAAAATATATTGTATATAAATATATGTATATATACTTATATATAATATATAATTGAAAAATATATTTTTATATAGAGAAAATTCATACACACACACACACACATACACACACACACATGCATGTTACTCCCACCCAAAGACAGAGGTGATCGGTTCTTTGGTGTCTGTTAGGAATCAGAAAAGCCTTCATAAAAAAGATTATCGTTTACACTTTTCTCAAAAGGTTTAAGAAATTCCTTGAAAGAAAAAACTAGAGCACGTACCACAATTAACTCCAAGTCAGCGTTTTTTGAAGTATAGGACAATCTCCATAAGGGAATGAGAACTTGCCAAGGTCCCTGACAGGCTTTTTTTTTTTTAATGATAATTTTAAAGAGTTTTTTTAAAAAACAGAAAATACACTACTTCCCTGTGATTTTAACCAAGAATACAAAATGTAACTTTTCTTGATAACTCAGGTTCAGGCTTTTGCTTCAGGCTTTTGCTTTTAGTAATCTTTTCTAAGAACACCTAGCAGCTGCCTAAATTTACACAGAACAGTCTAGTGAAGGGTCTGAGAGGCATGTTTCATCTCTGACAAATGAAATTACCGGGTGGTGGCACAGTGCTTTGCTTCTTTCAAAACTATTCCACCAACTACCATTTCCACGGCGATGTTAGATGTGGAAATGTGACTTTCAGCGAAGTAGGGATTCAAGATGTTTCCTTCACTTCCTCTTTAATACCTGGTTACGCTCTGGGCTGAGCACACGCTGAACTGAGCAAGTCTAAGAGTCCTTGGATGGTAAGACACATCACCGGTTATTCCCACGAAAAGAAAAGGTGCAACCAAAAGACACATTAGATGCCAAAGACACAGCGATGCTTCATTAGCAACAAGAGGCCGTTAGCTGCAAAACATACACCACTGAGATGTGAGCAGTGAGCTAGGGGCGTGGGAGGATAAGGAGCTCCAGACAGGGGTAATGAATGGCCTGTACAAAGGTGGGGTGGTGGGGGGATGAACTGGGAATAGCTGTGCTACTGCCCGCATTCTTACTCTGATCAAAAATGCATTTGTTTGTGGGAAGGGTGTTTAGAGCGAAATTTCCCATGGACTTAAAAGAACGTGGGCCCTGGAGCGTGGAAAAGTGACATCAGAGACAAAATAACAGCTCACCTTGTTGACACATTCCAGACCTCCAGAGTCAAAGTGCTTTCTTTTTTATTACTCAGAGCCCTTCTTCTGGGACTGGCAAGCCCACTTCTTCCCATCTATGGGAATAAATGCAAAACTCCTCCTGCTTATCACGAGTGCTTCTCAGTCTGGCCTCTCTCTCTTTCCTCTTTGCAGCCTTTGACTTGGGTTTCTGACTTCTCTAAATAAACAATACCATCCCTCTTCCTCTGGTCCTGCTAGTTAAAAAGAGGATGTTTTGAAACATTTTGTGCTAGAACCAGCAAATCCAGCCATGAATCATCCTGCACGCAGTAAATACTCATCACGTGACTGATAGACAAATGAGTCTGCTGCAGGGTCCTGAGTCCCAGTGCCTGTGTTCCCTCTTCGTCACTGTGAAGCGTTCAGGTGGGTTACTTAGACTCTCTCAGCCCCTGTTTCCTCATGTCAGGCAGGAGGCTATACGAGATGCGAGCGTAAACTGTTTAACATAGTGAGCCTCCAATGAACAGAAGCCGAAAGACAATTGTCTACTCTTTCATCAGATTTGCTGAAAACTATCAATGTGGAAATGCAGAACACAGACCCTGCTGTGGAGGATCTCAAGGCTCGGCTCAGGAAACCAGCACAGAAGCAACGGAATGCACACGGGTGCAATTGGGCTTTGGTGGAAGGACCTAGGTGGTCTGGGAGAGCCCCGGTTTGCACCCAAAGATGTGATGCTGGAGCTGAGTCTGGCAAGGGGAGCAGGCCTTTGCCAGGCAGACACGTGGAAAAAGAGACATCCAGGCAGAATGTGAGTCATGTGCAAATATGTGGAGGCTGAACAAATAGTGATCTAATTATCTGGGGGCGGGACACAGGATGGAGGAAATGAGATCAATAAATGGGACAGGGTGTCTGGTATGAAGGTTTGTATATGAGAATGAGGACCTTGAATTTTGCCCCAAAGGAAAGGTGGAGATAATGAGTAAATTTCAGTGGGGGAATTATTCACGCACACACAGAGTTATATCTTCACGTTCACTGCAGTGTCATAGATGAGCTGTGGTGTGTGTGAGCTGGGGGTCGGTGACAGAGGCCAGATAGGGAGGTGACTTCAGTAGCGTGCCCCTAACTATAATCCCTTAGGCACCATCCTACTATTTATAACTACCTCGTCGTAATGAGTTTATAAACTCTCAACCATGCTGGAGGTGAATATTCAGACAGGAAGTCTAGATTTAGAAAATGATATATATTTTCTTCATTATCATTTCTGGTGTATGCTCCATCCTGACCCTTAAATCATACTCTGCTATTCCCTGTACTAGCCTGGGGCAGGCACATGAAACCCACGGCAGCAGCTGCTGCTCTGAGCAGTTGTCTGTCTAACCTCCTCCTTAATAATAGCTACCACTTAGTCATTCACAAATATAAGCAGAATGCCTATCACACATCAGGCCCTAAACTATAAGGCGAATAATATAACCAGATTGTCTGTCTTCAAGGAATGTGCAGACTGGTGGAGAATTTCTGTAGACTAGATGCCTTTCTCCCATGTGCTGCTCCCAACATGCTGTAAGATGCAGATATCACCATTCCCCTCTTAGAGGTCAGGAAACACACTTAGAGAGGTCAGGTGACTTGCCCGAAGCATACAAATGGAATTTCATTTTTGTTCTTAGCTACTTTCTTTTTTTCTTTTTTTTAAATAAATCTTATCCATTACCTTGTTTAGAGGGGAACCTCCTTCTGTGTGAAGGGAACTCCACTAACAAAACGTGACCAGCCCCAGTACTCCCTCTACGCAAGGAAGAGTGACTTGAGGTGACTGGCAATTTGCGCACCTTGTCTGTTTCTCTCGCTTCCTCTTGAGACAAGACCGAGTCTCAAAGCACACCTTCTGCTGTCTTGCCTACCTCACACCCAAAAACTATTAGCACTGAATAATTAAGTAACCAGTCCATGGTTACACAGAGATTTGAAGCCAAGGAGGTTCACCCCAAAGTCTCTCTCCCTGACCACCATAATAGTTTGCCAGAACTGCCACAGCAAAGTACCACGGACTTGGTGGCTTAAATCACAGACATTTATTTCCTTGGAGTTCTGGAGGCTGGAAGTCTAAGATCGGGGTGTTAGAGAGTTAGTTTCATTCAGAGGCCTCTCCTCTTGGCCTGTAGATGGCCATCTTCTTCCTGTGTCTTCACATGGTCTTGTACGAGTGCGTGTCTGTGTCCTGGTCTCCTCTTTTTATAAGGACACACGTCAGATTAGATTAGGGCCCACCGCAATGACCTCCTTCAACCATATTTACCTCTTTAAAGACCCTGTCTCCCATACAGTCATATTCTGAGGTACTAGGGGTTAAGATTGCAACAGAGGACTATAAATGGGACACAATTTGGACCCCAACAAACACTATGCTAGATTGTCTCTTTCAGAGCTGGACAAGATTGGTACAAAAATAATGGGAATGTAAGAGAAGTAGCTATGTAAGCTCTCAGGAATGGCTAAACAAATTAATATGGGAGTTGAGAGGAAGAAGGAATTACCTTGAACTTCTGGGATGCAGCAGGGCTGTGAGGAAGCTAAAGAAATGGCCATTAGAGGTCTAGGCCATGGGCAGCAGAGACTAATTCTGGCTTCTAAATGCTGATAAATTACATATATGTATCGTGGGAAGAATGGGAGACTCACAGAATGCAAGGAAAGGATGAAAACCTGACTTGCAAAGAAAAAAACAGAAGTCACTCTAAAGGGTCCAAGTAGCAGGAACTGAGAGTGAGGGAGCCCCTCCTAGGCTGAATTTGCTCCAGTCACTGTGCCCTCACAGCACCTCCCTCGAGACTCAGATTCACAGAGCCACAGCCCAATGGGGCTGGCCTGAAGCGTGTCCACTCCTTGGCTTGAGGAGTCCAGGACACTTGAAACAAAACTACAACCAGTAGGGGCAGGTCGTGCCTTGAAGGGAGATCGAGGGGCTGTCACCAAAAAAAGCGTTTATGTGTCGGAAGTCGGGGGGTAGGGGGAGGGCAGTAAATGCTGAATAGGCAAAAACAGTGCTTCATGGATGTGTCATTCTGATATCATAGCTGGGGAAACTGAGGCTTAGCTTTAGGTACACCTCGTATGTTAAAAGACCTGGGACTTATAAGAGATTCTGCTAATTCTGAATGTTGTATTCTTTCTAGCTACCCCAGAGGGTACCAGCCTGCAACATCCCAGGGTGAATAAATTAATACATGAGTAAATATATAAATAAACAAGCGAGCAAACAATGCATGATGAGGCTAGAATTCTAGAATTTTAATTCACTAATTTATTTATACTCTCCCTTTACTACTAAATTGAAGTGAAGGGAGATGTGCTTAATAAGATAGCTTTCTTTGTTTGGTTATCATTAATATTCAAGTGAGGATTGGAATCCACATAATCTACCTTCTGCAAGAGAAGAGCAAGTTCCAGTTTTCCACCTGTCAATTCACCTGGGTCCTGACAAGCCGAGGAATTTTGTCTGCAGCTCACCTTTCTGCAGGTGACCTCTGCTTTCCTGCCATTTGGATTATTGAGTCTAAAAGGCAAGGGTCATGTCTAACTGTGTTTGCAGGAGTACCTGATACATTAATGGTCCCCCAAAATATAACTTAACATTAGCAATGTGGATGGTTTGCCATGTATATGAAGGAGTGGGGGTTGCAGTTCCATGTTTGGGGAAAGGTAATTGAGATGGGGTGGGTGGAGGCGGCAGATCCTACATCTTTCAATTTGTCGGGTATTTACTGTCTCCAATTATATTTCCAGTGCTATGCAGGTCCCCCAAGAGAAAGCTAAAAGAGTAAGCTAACAGCTGATTCTCAGAAATATTTCATCTTTATAGTTATAGGTTTTATAACTAAAACCTGAACTCTGGAGACTGAGTTTAAAGGCCGACTCACAAGGGCGCATTACTTCTGTGGTATTCTTTCCAACAACCTCTAAGCCCATACTAATTATGAGAAAAACATCAGATAAACCCAGACATTGTACAGGATACCTGGCTAGCACTTCTCAAGAAGACTGTCAAGGTCATGAAAAGCAAGGAGAGACTAAGAAACTATAAGAGTCCAGAGTAGAATAAGGAGACATAGCAACCAAATGTAATGTTTGCTGATTGGATGCTGAAATAGAAAAGAACTGGACTATACTGAAGAGTGTGGCCCTTCTAAAATGTATGCTCACCCCGTACCTGTGAAC
>JAQQSQ010000467.1:0-14422 GCA_028627145.1 Eidolon dupreanum
CAGGGGAGCTTTGCTCTCCCCACTTGGAAACATCCATGCGGAGGCTGAGTGGGTGGAGCACCTTGGGATGGCACAGCCGTGAGGAGCTGTGTCATTTCAAAGCCCAAGCCTGGTGCCACATCAGAATTCGTCACCTCTGACTGTGTCTCCCTGGTGGGGGGCAGGACCGCAGTTCCCGGTCACCCGGGCTGTCAGCCCAGGGAGCATCCTTTAGCCTTTCCTTTTGATCTATTTTTATAAAAACCAGCAGATAAGAAGTAGACTTTGGGAACTCTCATCCCCCTCATTCCTTTGTCCCCAGGTCCCTGACATAAAGACGAGGCCCACGGGTCGCCGGTCACCTCTGGCTCCCCGGTGGTCTTATGGTCGGATACACACATAAGTGCCCGTCCTCCGAGGGGGGTGGTGTACTCCAGCTGCTGCATGAGCAAATGTCTATATTTAGCCAGCGCACTGTAAGCGCCTTGTATTTTTTTTAATGAATGTAACAGACACTGAGCGGCACCCACGACGTGCCTGCGTCTGTGCCGAGCTCCAGGGATACAGAAGTAAGGCACTGCCTGCTGGGCCTCCACCTGCAAGGGGACAGAACAACTCACCTGAGGCCAGGTGACCACCACCGCAGGGGGAGGGGGCGAGAGCTGAGGAGGGAGAGGAGGCAGGGAGGCTCTGCCTGGGTGGCCTGGGCGGTCTCACCCAGGACACACATCTACCCAGGGCTGTACGGGACGAATAGGAGTTTGCCTGGGAAGCTCTCTTCCATCTCATACAGAGCAGAACAGTCTTCATTCAATGCTCAGCAAATCCTGGTGACGGCCATGTCAACTCAGTATTTAAAAACAGCTAAGAGCTGGTGGTAGAGTAGATTCAACAGACAGCTGACAGATGCAACCGGACACCACTGCCTAACGTCCTGGAAGTTTTTCCACGTGAGAACAGTGACCCGCGGACGAGTCTCCCGCACACCCCGGGCCGGAAGAGGGTGCGGGGGTGGGTCCTGCCGCGCCTCTGCACCCTCGTCCTTTATAATTAGCGCGCGCGCGCGCGCGCACACAGTTCACAATTTAAAAGGTACAGAAAGGTGTACCCCGAAAGCTCAGGCTCCCTTTGTCCACCCCAGGCCCGAGGAATGGCTCCCCTTCCCCACCCCGGGGAGCTGCTGCTCCGGGTCCGCTATGCGTGCGTCTCTTCGGATGTCACGAGTTTGCTTAACCTTCAGGTCGATCCCGGTGGGAGCCGCGCTGGTGCACAGCCAGACGCGCCGCGCACCGCGCTCTGATCTGCCGCCCGGGAAGTTCCCCGCGACCCCGTTATAATACACTCTGCTGGCAAACGGGTGACAGCCTCAGTGTGCCTGGACCCGTTCTCAGGCTCCGTCCGGAAACTAGAGTCACCATGACCCCAGGTTCATGCCCAAGCTGCACCCTGGGTGACAATCCGCGACAAATGGTCACCGACAGGGGCCGTGCTATCTCGCCAGGGCCATGTGGCCTCTGGGGACGTTCACAGGCCTCCAGGGTCAGGCCTACAGCACCCTCACGATGCAGCACAACAAAGAGGGGTGCCCGCCCCCCTCACCGGCCAGGCCGGGCCACTGCGCGCCAGGGGCGGCGCCCCAGCTCCGCGCGCTGCCGAGGGGGCAGCAGCCGAGGGGAGTCGGGGGCTGAGGGAGGGGTCGGTGTCCTCGACCTGTCCCCGGGGCCAGAGGATCCGCGCCGGGCCGCAGAGGTCCCCGCCGGGGCCCGCGCCCCCGCCCACGCCCGCGAGGACGCACGGACCGGCTCCCGGCGCCTGACAGCTGCGGGCGCCCCCGCTTCCCCGCGTAACGGGCCGCCGGCCTCACCTCGCGCGCGATCTGGTTCAGCGCGTCGTCCTCCGCCGTCAGCCGCTCCCGGTTGGGGAGCCGCTTGCGCCCCGCGCCCTGGGTGCCCATGTCCATCGGCCGCGCCGCCCGCTGCCGCCGCGCGCCCTCTCCGCCCGGCCGGCCCGCTCCGCCCCTCCCTCCGCCGCGGCGTCATGGCGTCAGCGGGCGCGGGCCGGGGACGCGGGGGGACGTCAGGGGCTGGGGACGCCGGGGCACACCGGGTGGGGGGCACGGGCACACGCTGGGGACCGTTACCATGGAGCCGGCGTGAGGTCTGGGATGTCCAGGGGCCGAGTGTGCGCACGCGGGGGTGAGGCGGGCTGGGGGACGCGGTGGGGATGGGGACGAGGGACTGTGCAAGGTTAGGCGCCGGCCGCCCGCGGATCCCATATGTTTGGGGCGCAGGGGGTCGAGGTCAGCGGAGTCGGGGGCAACTGGAGGGTGGACCGCAGCTGGTAACCATGGACCCGCCGGCCCCAGGGCTGCGGGTACCGGTGGACCTCCGCCAGGGCGTACAGGGCTGGCGGGGACGGGGTTGGAGAGAGGTTTGCGCGCAGGAGTTCAGACCTGCGCGCTGGCGAGTGCGTCCAGCCATCACAGACCCGGATGAGAGGTAGGCTCTGGGGTCAGGCCCAGGGGTGAACAGATCGGTCTCCCCAATACCAGGCAGTGCGACCTTGGCCAGCCTCCTGAGCCTTACCGCACTCAGAATCTGCGTGTTGATGGATGTTTTCTCCTTAACACGCATATCCTCTGTGACTCGTCACTTCACTCCCATGTCCTCAGCTTCTAGGAAGAGGCTTGACGCATCAGGTGCTCAATAAATAGTTGTTGAAAAAAAGATGAATTCTCCTGACCTTTGCTGTCTGCTCGCTAAAGATGGATTCAAAACCAAGTTGGAGAATCGGAATAGGTTTACAAAGCCATCGCCTTCCCGTCCATTGGGGTATAGGGAGAACATTCTAGAACTTCCATGAATATCCATTCAAATGAATGGCTTCGGAGGATTGAAAAGATTCTCAAAATGATTCCCCAAATCACAAACAGACAGGAAAACAGGAGACGCGTTTCTTACTCCAAGAGCAGCTCTTCGTGGACCTGACTATAGCGGTGTAAGATATGACGAGAGCAGTAGCAACCACCCAGAACGATTGAAAACGTGAATTCACGTCGCCATCATTAACGATCAACCTCATTAAGTGGATATTGTACCTTGATGTATTAACTGACAGGTTATGACGTAACTTATACCTAAATAAATACATAAATATTTGGGGGAGATTTAAAAATATTTAGTGATCAAATCCATAGTAAAAAAAAAGAAAAGTCTGGATTCTAGACCGGTGATTCTTAGACTTGTAGGAATTGTGGATTCCTTTGAGAATCTGATGAAAGCTGGGTTCCTCTTCCCAATAAAAAAGGGGGGCATATGAACAGGAAATGTGAGTACGATTATAAAGGGTGATGCTTTGAAGTTCATGCATGGGCTGTCTGACTCCCACACTGTCCCCACCGAGCCTTCCTACCTACCTATGCCAGGATAATCTTCCAAATACACTTCTGCCATGCTGCATGCTCCTAACTACCGAAGGGCCCCATGATCGACCCTGCAGCAGTTCTGGAGGACCCTGATAGGTGTGAAATGCATCGTAGGTAATTTGTGACAACTACTGATAGTTAAAATGCTGACGTTCATGAAATTATTTGCTGTAAGAGTTATGATCATAATAATCCCATCCTCACTGCGTGCTATGCCGTGCTGCAGGAATTTAGCATCAGCGAGGTGTGTTGGTAGAAGGACGTCACACTCAGGATAATTGTATGCCATGTGTGTGTCTGGGGAGAGAGGCTGAGGGTGGCTGTCCTCCTGCACACAGTGCCAGCTCCGTAGCCAGCCCCTCTGAGCAGCTCCGAGCAGCTCTCTCAGAATAGCATTTATGAGACCCAGGACCAAAATTGTCTTTTCAACCCCCAGAGAGGCTTGCTTGGGGATATGGACCTGTGGGTGCTTAGAAAACATATATAGCTTTTCTAAACAGAGCCCTTTCGTAAGGTGCTGTATAAAATAGGACATGAGGACCAATTTTCTTTCTCTTTGTGAAAGGAAAATGCTGCAAATATGTATTGATGAGCGATGGAATCGGTTTTTTTCTAGCGTGGAGTTTGTTTAACTATTAATTCAATCGGTTTTAAAGACAGGTGACATCGGACTTTTAGCTTCTACCAATGAAGATGAAACTTATATCAAAGTAACCTTCCTGCCAATAATAATTATAAACCTCGACATATTAGAAATAGCCACTGGCAGGCACTGGAATGTAACCAAAGCAGACAGACTAGAGTGGGCATGATCTTTGAAGTAAGACGTCTCTCTCCCCAGAGGGCATCCCATAAGACGTCTTCCTCCCCAGGGGGCATCCTGTGAGGCATCTACCTCCCTGGAGACACCCTGCAATCTTCAAAGTGCACTGGGAGAGAACTCAAGACTTCTTGTACCAGGAGTTAGATGTTGGGGTCTGGGGCTGCGAGTCTAGCTGGAAATTTAGTGAGAAAATCCCAGAGAAGGGGGATGCGTAGAGGGCTGTCTGCACGCTCACTCACGCGAATCCGCGGCTGAGTCCTGAACCGTGCACGTGTGGGGCAAGACGCCGAGAAACCCAGACGAACACAACAGCTGGAAGCCCGAGACTGCCGAGCAGCTGCCGGCGCTCAGCAGATCAAGCCAGGAGCTCAGTCCTGCGAAGTCAGAGCGACTTGGCCAACACCTCGGGTCTTCCGCTGAAACCCCAGAAAGACTGCGCCTTAATAGTAAGACGGCATCTAAGACTCAGGCCAATGACAGTAAAATCAGAATACACACATTGAAACAAGGCTTAGAATGGAGTCTCAATAAGTCCAAGGTGATTGATAGGCTTAAAGTAATTGAACTCCCCGCTAGAGCCAAATTCAAAAGTCCTCAGATCATAGAATCCAGCATCTCTGGAATGTATTGCCCATTATGTCTAGAATATAGTGAAGAATTACTAGATATAAGGAGAATCAAGGAAATGTAACTCATAGTCAAGAGGCAAAATAATCATTTGGAAAAGATTCACAGATGATCTAGATGTGGAAATCAGCAGACAAGTAGTATAAAATACCTATGAGAAAGATGATGTAATGGATGAAGAGAGAGGGGATTTTAGAGAACATTTGAGGACTGAAATAAACCAAATAGAACTAAAAGTATAATATTGTAATTAAAAATTAACTAAATAGTATTAACGATAGATTAGATAATGTAGAAGAAAGGATTAATGAATATGGGGAATGGTTAATAAAATAACCCAAATTGAAGAAAAAAATTACCCAAACATTAAAAACAAAACAGGTTCCAAGGTTTCAGGCTACCATCACGGTCACTTGATTTTGACAAAGTCATCAAGATAATTAACTAGAAAGTTTTTTTTTAAATAGTAAATAGAGCTGGAACTGGATAGCTATAGAGAAAATAAAGTTGATCCTTACCTTACACCATAGACAATAGTTAAATCACAATAGATTTTAGACCTAAACTCAGTAGCCAAAACTATAACAATTCTAGAAGAAAATGTAGGAGAATTATCTTTGAGACCTTGGGGGTAGAAAGATTTCTTAGACAGTATACAAAAGACACTAAACACCAAATACAAAATTGATAAATTGGATTTCATCAAAATTAAAAATTTCTACTTATTTAAAAACTCCCTCTAAGGAAATGAAAACCTGAGCCACAGACTGGGAGAAAACATTCACGACGCATAGATATGACAAAGCGCTTCTATTCAGAATACATAAAAATGCATTAATAAGGAAGAGATAAACGAGTCATTTCCACAATCGGCAAGAGATTTGAAGACTTGAAGGAACACCTTGTGCGAGAAGAAACACAAATGACCGACGATGCGTGGAAAGGCGCTCAACATCCTTACCATCAGGGCCATGCAAAATAAAACTGCAGTAAGATGCACTCACATCCGTCGGATGCCCACCATTGAAAGAGAGACGAGAGCAGATGCTGGTGAAGACACTGAGCAACTGGAGCTCGTTCAGCGATGGCGGGAGTGTAAAAGTGTGTGGCCGCTGTGGAATGCTGTTTGGGACTTTCTTAGAAACGTAACCGACCCTGTGATCCAGTCATTCAGCTCCTTGGCATTTACCCAAGAGAAATGAAGTCATGTCCACAGAATGTGCCAGAAGCTGAAAACAACTCGGTGTCCGTCGGCAGGTGAAGGTATAAGCAAACTGTGGTTGTAAATGTCATACTATTCAGCGACAAAAAAGAACAAACCCCTATGACAGGCAACCACGTGAGCAATCTCCAAATCATCATGCTGAGTGCAAGAAGCCACAAAAATGCACATGTCGAATGATTCCGTTTACACGAAATTCTAGAGCAGGCGACACTAGGCGATGGTGATGGAACCAGAGCAGAGGTGGTCCCTGGAGGGTGGGTGGATCGACTTCGAAGGGGCACCAGGAAATTTGGAGGGTGATGGAAATGGTCTGTGTCTCCAGTGAGGTGGTTCTGTGTAGGGCGACCAACCATCCCAGTTTTCCTGGGAATAAAGCACTTTCTGAGATGTGAGCCTTTCAGTTTTAAAAACATGGATGGTCCCAGGAAAACTGAGACTAGTTAGTCACCCTGCGTTACGTGCATGAACACGTTCGTTAAAACTCACAGCATTTTGGTGTGCACGTCTACATGCACGTACAAGTCCATGCACACTTAAAATCTGTGCATCTCATTATGTGTACATTATATTTCAATTAAAAAAAGTGTTTAGAAAGTGATGTTGAGGAAACAGCCGAACCAAGGAAAACACAAGCAGGCAACAGAAGAGAGCACTGGCCCTCAGGTGTCACGGGAAACTCGTAGTTCTAATGCGACGGCTTCTGGAAGGACCACAGGGTGGGTCAGGCGGCCTAGTGCATCACTCGCCTGCATCCTTCCTCCAGGGCGTGGGGACTCCGGGTAAACAGATGCAGTGGAGGGATGTGTGGTCTTGGCACACTCGCCGCCAGCCTGCTGCGGGGTGTAGGAGGCGGGAGCAGTTCCATCATTGTCCCCCCTCCATTGTGTTTTGTGGTCTCGGGCACCCGTGGCATGCTGTTCTCCTGCAGAAGGACCGCCGGCGACATCAGGACACAAGGATAAGGAGGTGATTCGGCCACGGTCCGGGTCGGCTCACTGCGCCAGCTGCGCGAGGACCCACGAGGCTCCTTCTGCGGTTCCCTCCCCGCCAGGCCGTCGATCCCCGAGGTCCTGTGTCCCTCTGAGCACGGCCGGCTTGTGGCTGCTGGGCATCTCTAGCCCGGAGCGCAGAGCCTGGGCGTTCTGGGCCCTGTTCCCGCTTGGTGCCGCGCAGGTGGTCTCGGTGCGGGCGGGGTCCCGCACGCGGGACGCTGGGCGCGCGTCGCCCGCGGGGTGGGGCATCGGACCGGAAGTCGCCGTGCTCCTCCGCCAGCCGCACGCGCGGCTTCGCCCCTGCACGAGTCACTGGGTTTATGAGGCAGGCACCGTCCTTGTCAATCTCTCAACCCCAGGGCTCCGGAGAGGAACTTTGCACAGGTGTTTCAGGTTTTTCATTAGTACAGCAAGATGCTCGCCATATTTTTGGCAGTGGTTTTTAAGAGCGCTCCGTGTCCTCCATCTGCCAATTTTTAGATGGAACAAACATTTCGCCAAGTCTTTATTATGCTGAATAACGCTCTGAAGACTTTCTCTTGAGGAAAAAAAACCAAAAAAACAAAAACACAAAAACCTGGGAGTGTCTCTATATTCAGAGAGAACCAAACAATCGGAAGTCTCCTGCTGGGGCCCAGCTCTGCCTGGTTTTACCCTCAGCCAGGGCCAAGGTGAAGTGCCCCATGCCAGCAACCAATCTATTTTAGGAACACAATAGAAAAATAGTTTGCCACTTACTCATTGGCATCCTGTGCTCAAGTTGAAGTCTTTATACCCACATCCCCAGACACAGGATGGTTTGTCAAATTTGCTACCAGCAGTTTATGAAATTCAGCGTTGCCTCAGGCAGAACAAAGATGAAACGGTTTTCTCCCTGTGAAATATTTTTCTTACAGCAAAATGTAACCACAATGCAAGATAGGACGGTTGGAACGATCACACGAAATAACAGCTCCTGTGGAGTGCCCGGCGGAGGCCGGCGGGCCACGAATACCCAGCGGGGCCCCTGCTGTGTGCACCGTGTGGCCGGGGAGAGGGGGGACGAGCAAGACGCAGGTCCCGTCTCAGGGTGGCACACGGAGCCATGAGTCAAGGACGCCACCACGGGGCGTCTGGCTGGGACGGTCGGGAAGGCACGCTTGCTTTACGGGGGGAACGCGCTTCATTCCCGAGGGAAGAGACCGTGGCGGAGGGAAGAGACCGTGGCGGAGGGAAGAGACCGTGGCGGAGGACAGCCCGGCCAGGCAGCTGCGCACTGCAGCGTTACGCGGCCCCACGGGTCGGGGTCTCGCTGCCTTAAGGGTGAAAGTGTTCGACCAGGACGCGCCACCCCAAAATGTGGCTCTTGGCGTCCAGACTACTCCGAGCTGATGTTTTAGGCGCAGGGACAGCTCAGAAAACGGTGGACGTGGCCCTTTTGTAAGAGGTTTACGCGGACGAAGGGTATCATCATGCGGAGACGAACTGGGAAGAGAGGATCCGGAATCGCGAGAAGCGCGTCGCGGAGAAGGACCGTGGGACTCCGCCGGCAGCCTTGCCGGGTTGCGGGTGCTCAGCTCCGTGACCGAGCTCCCGCAGCTTTCCGTCTTTGTCTTTAGCCGAAGGCGGGTTTTAAGCTGGTGGCTCAGGTGCCCGGGGAGGTACTCACTTCTCCTGGGCACGGCACCCAGGAAGTGCGGGCTGAACAGTATCCTCCATGCCGCCACCCACGTAAGGTCACAGTGTAACTGTGGGTCGCCGGCTGCTTTTAGGTTCCCTGAGAAATAGAAGAACATTGTAAGACACAGGCCCTGAACTTGAAGGAAAAGTGAAGACGATGACGAACTTGTCTGGGACTGGCTCTGTGCTTGGGGGACTGGCCCTGCGGGAGGGGGCGTCCGTGTGGCGTGGGGGGGTTTAATCAGACGAAGACCGGGGGACCATCAGGACGATGCCCGCGGGGGAGGCAGCAGCCGCCGGGGTCTGTCTGACCCCAGACCCCGCGTGCCTCAGTTACACCTGTGGAGACAAGGCCACACTTTGTGTGTGACTGCCGTCATAGCCCGAGTGTCACAGAGTCCCCAGGGGCCCTTAGCCAGTAGGGAACAGTGGCGTGCAGCACAGGTCAGCCCAGCGTCAGCCAGGAGAGACGGGTCAGGAAGGGCCGGGGCGGCTTGGGGATCAGAACTGCCCAGACGGAGAGTGGCCTGGAGGAGGGACCTGGGGCAGTTGGCCCCGATAGGAGGTCAAGGCCAGCGATGCCGGCGGGGTCGCGTGGGGGGGGCAGGGGTGCCCCCCGTAGACTGCCTGTGCGGGGAGGGCAGTGGTGCCGAGCGCAGGAGGGCAGGAAGCGGCTCTGGCACCAGGTCAGAGGTCAGCGGTCAGGGCTCGGCTCCAGCAGGACGTGTGGGCACCAGAGGCGGGCCTCCAGGGACAACGGGCTTCGTAGAGACTGAAGTCCCCTGGGACGATCGCTCGGTGCATGGTGATTGCGATGACGATGGCAGTGGTTGGGACACTCACCTGTGCCACGTTGGGCTCTTTACCTGTGTTGTCTTCGGTCTTCACAATAACCTTGAAGACTCAGTCATGCGACTTTCTCTTTGTGGACGTTAAGAAACGTCCAAGTCTGTAGAGAATTTCTGTAAGGGTTTCCTTGAACCAAACTAACGACAGGTGCCCGGGAGCGAGTCCTCAAACGCTCCCCAGGACGACAGTTTTGCAGCTTCTTTCATGCATCTGGCATAAGGGGGGAGCACAACGCAGGTCCCAGGGAGGTGGGAGAAAGCGGGGGGCGGGGGCGGGTTCCAGGTGGGTAACAGGATGGTGCGCTCCGCGGGCTGGTTACGGCTTATTCCAAAGGCTGGGAACCGAGGCCCACAGAGACGGTGGGCAGGGCTGCTTGAGGCGAAGGTGACCTTCCCGTTAAGAAGTTCTGCCCGGGCCGTGCCCGCCCGCCGTGCCCGCCCATCGTGCCCTCCTGGTTAGCGGTTTCCGATTCATTACCGCAGCCCTTTCCACCACATCTCCGACCACGGGGAAGCGAGGTTCGGAGGTGAGCCAGCCGCACCAGAACCACTGTCCGAAGTGTCGGGCCTCGGCCTTGAGCCAGGCCTGCAGCCTCTGGTCAGAGTGTGGGTGGGGGCGTCCTCGGGGTGGAAGACGAGCGTGTAGCCTCGCTGGCCTGGGGGGCGGAGAGGGAGAGCGAAGAGCAGGTCCTCAAAAACGCACCTTCACCATGCGCGTCTGCATCCCACGCTCTCGGGGGACGTGGCAGGAGCCGAAGCCAGAGGAACGGAAGGGGCCGCAGGCAGCGACGCCCCCTCAGTGCTGCTGGCTTCGGGAACCCTTCAGGGCCCCATCGGGAGGGTGTGCGGTGGCCTGGATGCGAGGCGTGGAGATGGGGTGACCCCGTTTTCCATCCTGCATCACCGGAAGGAGGAAGGAAGCCCGGGGGCTGAGCAGGACGGGACAGCGCGTGGGGGCGCGTGCTGAGTCCGAAGCCTCGGTGGGGTGGCCCGGTGGCGACATCGCGGGTCCCAGCTGGCCTCGCGGGGTTCGTGGTGTCGCTCCACCTGCTGGGCGTCCCCAGGCCTGTCCGTGCCCCGACGAGCGCTTCCCGCCGTGCTCGGGCTGCCGTGCGGCCTCCGCCACACTCCCGCCATCGCTGCCCCTTCTGCTGCTGCCCCTGGGAGGGAGCGCTGCGGCAGGAGATAGCCGCGCCCTGCGCTCACCGTCCTCCCACGGGGACAGCGTTGGCCCGTGGGGGAGCCACCGCGGGGAGAGCGGCCGGCTTGCGGGCTCCGGCCGCCCGTCCCGCAGAGCTGCGGCCACCGCCGGAGGCGCGGGCCGTTTGCAGCTCAGAGCGCAGAGTCTTCATTTCCAAATTGAGAGTGAACATGAGCTCATCACTTATTTCGGGAGGTTTATCGATCAGAGTGTGAGAAGACCCCGAAGGAGTCTGTGCAGAGGCAGTTCCCCTGACTTAGGAACAGGTGCTGAACCTGCACAAACCTTGGGGCCCCACGTGGCCGTGGCCCTCAGAGAAACGCAGTCCGACAACTGAAGGAAGTTTAAAAAGCGGTTCCAGGCAGTTCCGCTTCCGGCGACGCTGCTAGAGCTCGTGTGGGGTGGATCTTCCCACAAAGGACAATGATAGACTCCGGCTTAAACGCTGTTTAAGGACACTGGAGAGTGACCGAAGGGGCGACAGCTGGAGGGGACTTTTGAAGGACGGGAGCTGCCCCTGATGAGATCCCTGCCAGCAGGGCCCTCCCAGGCCCCCGCCCCGCCCTGCTCCTGGCAGGGGAGACGGCGCAGGATGGAGGGTGGAGGCCCAGGCTCCATTGGGCGAGAACTTGAGGGGTGAAGGCTCAGTGTGCTGTGATGGGTATTGGATTTTGTAAACGCTTTTTCTGCATCACCTGATATGATTATGTAACTTTTCTTTTTTAGCCTCTTGATATGATGGATTACATTGACCCGTTTTAAGATACTTTTTATTTTTTAGTTGCAGTTGGCGTACGATATCATATTAGTTTCAGGTGTGAACATAGTGATTAGACATTTCTATAACTTAGGAAATGATCACCCCGATAAACCCAGTACCCATCTGACACCATACACAGTTATTACAACAGTATTGACTATATTCCCTGGGCTGTACCTTACACCCCTGACTATTTTGTAACTGACAATTTGTACTTCTTCATCCTTTCCACTTTTTCACCCCCCCCCACCCATCTGACAATCCGGAAAATGTTCCCTGTATCTATGAGTTTGTTTCTGTTTTGTTTATTTATTCTGTTCTTTAGGTTCCACATGTAAGTGAAATCATATGGCCTTTGTCTTCCTCGGTCTGACCCACCCCACTCAGCCCAGTTACCCTCTGGGTCCATCCATGATGCTTCAGATGGCGAGAGCTCATTCTTTTTTATGGCTGAGTCATATTTCACTGTATATATGTACCACCTCTTCTTTATCCATTCATCCACCCAGGCGGCCTTCATATCTCGGCTATTGTAAATAACGATGCGATGAACATATGAATGCACACATCCCTTCAAAGTAGTGTTGGGTTTCTTCGGATAAATACCCAGAAATGGGACTATGGGGTCCGTCTTCGTCTCTTGCTGTGGCTTTTGTTTTAAAGTCTATTTTGTCTGGTGTAAGTATCGCTACCCCAGATTTTTTTTTTCATTTCCATTTTCATGTGCTATCTTTTTCCATCCCTTTACTTTCAGTCTGTGTGTGCCTGAGTGAGTCTCCCCATCATGGCTGCCTCCCTGTGTTTGTTTCTATGTATTAGGTGGGGCTCCTAAGTCCCCTGGTTTTAGTAGAGCGGCCTTATGTAGTAGGTGTCCTGTGGGGCCAGTGACGCAGTCTCCCTGGCCCCCTGAGCCACGTGCTGCAGGCGTGTCCCTTGTGTGGGCTGTGTGTGTCCTCCCGTCATAGTGGAGCCTTGGCTGCTGTCTGTGTGTCGATGGGAGGGACTGACCCTCGAGCTGATTGGCTGTGAGGTATTAGGGTCATGCTGGTCTCATAGACTGGGTTAGGAAGTATTCCCTCTGCTCCTAGCCTTTGAAAGAGATTATAGAAAATTCTTCCTTAAATGTTTGGTAGAACTAACGTTTAGTGAACCCGTCTGGGCCCAGTGCTTTCCGTTTTAGAAGGTTATTAATTATTGATTCGATTTCTTTAATATAGTCCTATTCGGATTGTCTGTTTTTTCTTATGTGGGTTTTGGCAAATTGTGTCTTTCAAGGAATTGGTCCATTTCCTCTAACTTATTAGATTTTAGGTCACAGAGTACTTCATCATACTCTTGTATTATCCTTTAGTGCCCATGGATATGTTTTGATGCCCCCTCTTTCATTTCCAATATTAGTAATTTGTTTCTTCTCTTTTTCTTAGCCTGGCTAGAGGCTTATCAATTTTATTGATCTTTTCAAAAAAAAAAAAAAACAGTTTTTGGTTTCTTTAATTTTTTCTCTTGATTTCTTATTTTCAATTTCATCGATTTCTGCTCTAATTCTTATTATTTCTTCTTACTTTGGATTTAATTTGTTCCTCTTTTTCTAGGTTCCTAAGGTGGAAACTTAGATTATTGATTTTAGATCTTTCTTCTTTTCTAATATATACATTCAATTCTATAAATTTTCCCTTAAGTACTGCTTTCTCTGCATCCCAGAAATTTTGGTAATTTGTAATTTCATTTCCATTTTGTTAAAAATGCTTTTAAATTCCTTTTGATATTCTTTGACTCATGTGCTATTTAGACATATATTGTTCAATCTCCTCAAATTTTTGGATTTTCCATTTTATTTTTGTTTTCAGTTTCTAGTGTAACTCCACTGTGGGCTGAGAGCAGACATTGTATGATTTCCATTATTTTAAACTTGTTAAGGTGTTTTATGACCCAGAATGTGGCCTTTTTTGGTGACTGTTCCATGTGAGCTTGAGAGGAATGTGTACTTTGCTGTTGTTGGATGGAGGGGTGAAATCTTAAAAAGGGAGCTACAGAGGAGAGAGCCCCCAAGTATTGCATATTAATTCTCCTCAAATCCTTACTGAGCCCGTAAGAGTTCACACACAGGTGAGACTCTAGGAGGCCAGTGGGAAGCCACACCTGAAAGGTAGCACCTGTAAGAGATTTGAGCCGCTACCCACAGTAGGGCAGACTGAGTTTGGAGATTAAGTTCTGTGAAGTAGACGGGTGTGGTAGACCCCTCAGACTTTCCACTGAAAACCCAGAAGGGCCTCAGCTTAGCAGCAAAGGCTATGTGCCATGACTAAGATTCACCATGGAATTAATGGCAAACCAAAATTGGTCCTGCCCCGACAAGCAGTTGCCACAAGTTCAGGGTGATTCAACAGTAATTTAGCTGGCTGCTAGAACCAACTCAACACTCTTCAGAGGAAAAGAATCCAGCATTTCTCAACAAATTACTCATAATATTCAAGACACAATGACAGTTCCCAGATATATGAAGGAACAGGAAAGAGAGCCTTTGCTCCAGAACAAAAACAAAACAACTAATCAATAGACTCAGACCCACACACTAACCAGATGTTGGAATTAATGGATAAGAAGTGTAAAATACTGTGATAAATATGGCAAAGAATCTATACGGAAAGATGCACATAATGGGCAAAGAAGTGGCGGAATTTAGGAGAGATTTAGAAATTCTAAAAAATGAACCAAATCGAAATCATAGAACTTAAAAATATGATATAATATACTCAAGAAACCTGTAAAGGAGATAGCATGGAATACTAAAAAAAAACTTGATTAAATCAAAAGGAGACAGAAAAGAGGAAGATAGGAACGAAGAACAGAGGGAACAAATAGAAAAGGAACAGCAGGAAGGAGG
>JAQQSQ010000468.1:0-14418 GCA_028627145.1 Eidolon dupreanum
TTCACAGCAACAAAGCCCATGGGAAGTGTAACAACTTAGTTGTCAGCTAACATTTTAGTGCTAGCTAACAGCCAGCTGACAGCAAGATCTCATGGGAATGTAAGATCATGTGCTTGGGGAGGGAGGAAAGGAGGAGGAGAAGGGATGAGCAGACCACAGCACCGGCTGCACTGATGCTAGGGAAAGGGCGGTATATTGGCTGAGAAGACCACCATTCAGGGCAGCCTGAGCTCTGCGTCAGGAGGTCTGGAGAGGAGGCAGTGCCTGAGCTTCCTTTGATAGTCCTGTGGCTCAGAAATTAACCCCCTCTCAGAAGCATAACAGGTGTGCGTGGCAAAGACAAGCAACAAGGCATAGATAAATGGGGAGATACTTTGGTTAAGATGCAAGCGTCTTGGTTTCCCCCTTGCCCTGGAGAACACCAAGGGTGTCTCTGCTGCTGCCATCGCCCTGTGTCACAGACCATCTCGAGTTCTGGGACCAAGACAACCTGTACTTGTACGATTGTCTGATTTCTCAGGCTGGATCTCTATTCTCAGTGGGCATGGTGCTTTTTAGGTGAATTCATTCAGTGTCTTTGCTGGTGAATAAAGAACAGAAAGCTGGGTCCATGGCCCACTGGGACGAATTGATGAGTTACAGCTATCCAGCTCTAGCTGTGCAGGGCACACCCGCTTCTCTTTGTTGGCGGATACCATTCACTCTTCAGGACTCAGACCAAAGCCCCTTCACCGTGAGCCTTTCTTATTTCTCTAAATTCCTATTGCATCTACTTTGATCCAACAGCCGCCCCGTCTTGGTCTGCCTCAGCCAGTCTATCCTGTCTTCTTAACCAGGCTGTAGATCCTCTAAGGGCTGTGCTGTGTCTTATTTATCTTGGTATATCTCCTCTGCCTTATCCCCACCCCCGAGCCTTCAGTGCAGTGCCAGTCACAAGGTGGGCCATTAGGAAAAAAGTTGTTTTTGATGGTAATGATGACACAGGTGTTCATGGCTTTTAGGACAAACTTGTTCACTGTGATTGCCAAGGTCCCATGTCAAGTGACCCCTCCACCCTTCATCCTCACCTGCCAGCACTCTACCCTTCACTCACCCCACTCCATCCACATTGACTTTCAGTCTGCTTATCCCAGCCTACGCTGTCCCCTCTGAAATGCCCCTCCCTTTTCTCCTTGTTTACTCCTTGTCACCCTTCCGTTCTCAGTCAAATGTCACCTCCTCAGGGCAGTCTTACCCCCTCACCCAGTATGGGCTAGGATTCTTTGTTCTGAGCTCTATAGAACTGTTTTCCTTTGCTAAATTCAAAGTGCTGGCCTTCCTGGCGACTCTGCACAAGTTGTTTGATGGTTGGTTATCTACCTGCTCCACTCAAAGAGATAAACAGCCCTTGTTTGCCCACTAGGTGGCTGGACAAGGATAAGGACGATGGGCAGTTGGTCCGAGAGTTGCTACCCAGTGACAGCAATGCGACACTGAAGAGTAAGTTGTCCTGACGACCAGGTGATAGGTGTACCCTTGGCGAGACAGGTGATTGCTTCGAATCCTTTGTCTCTTACATTTTAGTATTCATGCTTTCCTTTGCCCACCTTGTTCACACCTGTGGGGCAGATCGAGCAGGTATTAGAATTTCGAGGTAGATGAAGGGACTCCACAGAGATGGAGAAAGCCCTGTTCCAAGTCACAGGGCTACTTAGAGAGAGCGAGAGTCTGCCCTTGGCCGTAGACCACCCTCCTGCTCCACGGTCCTTCCCGATAGGCCTGCACTAACCCCCTCCCTTCATGCCTCCTGCCTTGGACGATTCAGACTTCCGCTATCACATCAGCTTGAAGACAGGGGACGTCTCTGGGGCCAGCACGGATTCCAGAGTTTACATCAAGCTCTATGGGGATAAATCTGATACCATCAAGCAAGTTCTTCTTGTCTCTGACAACAACCTGAAAGACTATTTTGAACGTGGCCGGGTGGATGAATTCACTCTCGAGACTCTGAACATCGGAACTGTAAGTCTCCTTTCAAGGACCATGTGACATCATCTCACCCATTCCCCTGCATGTAGCTACACATGGGTTCACACACACACACACTCATGCACACACAGATGGACCCATCTTAAAGGAAAAAAATGCCCACTTGGGGTTTAGTGAGGTGTGTTGTTTCCCAGCTATGACTTAGAGCAGCAGCAGATCTGGGAACAGTGGTTAAGCTTCCAGTGTCTCTTTGGGGATGGGACGCATATTTTTGGTGGCTGTAGTCCCAACATTTTCTTCACCTCCATAGCCAGAACTGAAAAAGAGGAAAAGGAAGAACAGAAAATAATTCCCAATTCCAAATCCCAGTGCACATCAGTGTTATGCCCAGAAAGCTCATTCCTGGCCAAACTCCCAGGCCACACCTGAAAGATTCTGCCTTAGAAGAGGGGACCTGAGAGTCTCCCTCCATCAGGGCTCCAGGTGGCCCTGCTCCAGGTGGTCTGAGCACTTCGTTTAGAGAAGCATAGGTCTAACTCCCTGGACTTGAGGTTGGAAGCGTTTCCAGAAATAGCTGGGCTTCGTGTTACCACCTGCTCCGCTCAGAGTGTGGCTTGTGAAAATTGAGACAGTGACAAGCTTCCTGTCTGCAATCCCCTTTCCCACCTTCTCCCCTCCGAGGGAGACACACCCTATTTCAGATGTTCCATCAAAATCACTTTAGCGAGAGATCTCACGTCAATCATGTATATCTTGAAGATGATGAACTTAAATTAAGATTTTTTAAAATCAAAATGTATTCACAGTTTAAGCTGAGTTACTAATTGTAAAGGCTTTTCCCTTTACTAAGGATTTCTGACAGCAGCCAGCAGATAATTTGATATCCGAGGGGAGGGGGAGAGTATTTGGGCCTTTCCTTGTATTTCTGAAACCCCCTCAACAGGCAGTGTGGCCAAGAGCCTGGGCTCTGGCTGAGGACTGCCTAGGTCTGAGTGCAGACTCACCCACCATGTGTAAATTACTTGATCTCTTGTGTGCCTCAGTTTTCTCATTTATAACAAAAGGGGGCCCTAATAGAATTCTTATCAACATTAACTATGTTACTAGCGCCCACATGCACACAGTAAGCGCTCAGTAAACACTAGCTATTATTGACAGTGCAATGGCTCCAAGTCAGGTGCCGGGTATTGTGGAATTGAAGGACAATCACTGCCCTTCAGGAGCTTCCTGTCATATTGGGTCGAAGATGCCTGTCCCTGTCTTTACTCTTTCAGTGATTCTTCCCCAGGACTGTTACTGTCCCAACACCAAGGAAAGATAATGAAGCTCTCCTGTGATCTTTGGCAAGTACCCAAAAGAGTCTCAGGCTACGTTTGTAAACAGCTGGTGCCGGAGCCTGCCAGTCAAAGACGAACAGTTCCCGAGAGAGGGAGCAAGGATTAAGAAAAAAGATAGAGACAAGAGATAGGTTCGGGAGGGCTGGCAGTCAGTACTACGGCAGCCCCGAGTTTATTTAGCACCGTCCTTATATACCCCAGCAAGCATGGAAACAGCTCAAAAAATGTTAGTTATGCACAATAACCTTGTTAACATTACACAGGGAGCTTAACGCTATCTCAGCATTCCGCATCCCTTTTTTTTAAGGCCAAAGAACAGTCAACTTCTCTGTTCCCGTCTCCAAGTGTTCTTTTGTATCAGCAGACTTCTTAGCTTTACTGTGCGAATATCCTGCTTGGCTCTCAAGCCTGAAAACAGCTCCCAATAAGCTGGCCTCTTTCCTACAGTTCCAGGAGACCTGGCTACATGTGCTCAGCTATGACGACATTTCCATTACCAGCTGCAAAGAGGCACTTAGTTCTCATAAGAGTGAGAGCAGAACTCACATGAACAATTTTCTAAATCTGGTGTTTTGGCATCACCCCTCCAAACCATCACAGAGAGAAACTGAGGGGCTAGAAGGGATCTTGAAGGCCATGTGACAATTCCATCTAATGTTAGAATTACCCTGTAGACAGCATTTCAAAAAAAAATAAAAGCAATTTGAACATGGAAGAGCCAAGTACATATAAGGAGATAATACGGTCATCTACGAGATCATCTATGTTGCCAGTGGACAAAGATGCTACAGTGTAAAATAGCAAAACAAGTGAATTATCTAGTGCTATCAGAAAAAAAATGTTCCCCAGGTCTAAGAGTGAGAGGAGGAATCAGACACAGAATGACAGCACCCGAGAGGCTGTCCGCATATTGTTGCCTATAGAATGGATATATCCAAGAAGAAATGCATAAATATGCACAACAGTATATTGTTTAAAACAAAACAAAGCCAAATTAATAACATAGCTACCAGACTCTGATAGCTAACATTTTGAATGTTTGCTTTCTTGTGAAGCCACCACATTACTAAGTGCATCCTGAGTACATAATCTAACATTACTAAGTATATACTAAGTATAACATTACTAAGTGCATCTTGAGTACACTGTCTGCAATTACTAAGTATATATTAGAGCTTTCAAAGTTCATGCCACACCTGATGAACTGGACTAAAGAGGAGGGAACAGAGAGGCTCCAGGCAGGAGAGGTAGCATCCTGGATCCCCTGGACCAGTACCCAGCCTCCTCCTGCTAAGCCTCCCTCTCCTGAGGACCTGGAGACAGGTGTAGGAGAGCAGTTCGTGCAGGTGTTTGGGGATAGAGGAATGGAGGTTTCTAGGCAGAGCTCTTTGTTCACCTGCGTCTCGGGTTTCTTTCCAGATCAGCCGGCTGGTGATCGGGCATGACAGCACGGGCATGCACGCCAGCTGGTTCCTGAGCAGCGTGCAGATCCGCGTGCCCCGCCAAGGCAAGCAGTACACCTTCCCTGCCAACCGCTGGCTGGACAAGAACCAGGCTGACGGGCGCCTGCAGGTGGAGCTCTATCCCAGTGAAGTCGTGGAGATCCAGAAATGTATGGAGGTGGCAGGGGTGGGACTCTCAACAGTGTTCCCTTGTGGGCCAGGGTATTGTGGAAGGAGGAGGGATTATGGGGTGACTTGGTCTTGTCTCAAGGGGGAGGCTTAGGGGAAATAATGAGGATTTCCCATTGCCTCTGGTACTATGGTGCTGGGAAGGAAGAAGTGCTCATTCTGACTTGAAGGATGAAACATTTTGTTCTGTGCTAAAGGCAGCAAGTGACTTTATTCGGAAATGTGCATTCTCAGTCCTGTGAACAAGAGGACATAGTCCATGCCTTCCCTGGGAAGACTGGCCGAGGAGACAAAGCTGTTTGTTCATTCATTTATTCAATAAATACCTAGCGAATGTTCCTCTGAGCCGGAACTGCCCCAGGCTCTGTGGAGGCAGCATGAGCAAAACAGAAAAATCCTTTAGCCCTTGCAGCCTTTACATTCCACCAGGGGAGACAAACAATAAACATATACCATGATGCCAAGTAAGAGCTATAAAAAAAATGAAGCAGGGTACAGGGTTAGCAGGGGTGTGGAGCAGGGGACCTTTTCGGACAGGGCAGTGACTTCTGTGAGTGAAGGTGAAGCTCAAGGTGATCTGGCCACCCATTACACATGATGTGAGAACCATAGATTATGGTAGAGCTCAGAGAAACAAGAGGTTATCTATAGGATTAGGAAGACAGTGGGACCAAAACCTGGCACAGAAAATGTCACCTTCTTCACCTCTACTTGTATATCTACCCTGAAATCCACTGCCCAAGGCTCACTTTCACAGGAGTCTTCCCTGAGAAAGAACCCCAGTGGGAGTGTACCTCTCCTCTCCAGAACTCTTTGTGTCTTTTCATGTGTGTGTTTTCCCTTCCTACCCAACCTGTAGGTTCCTTGAGGTCCGTGTCACATACCTGTGCTTTGTAATAATGGTACCTGCGAGTGTGAAGAATCAACTCCTTTCCTCTTTTTAGCAATTAGAACTTGATTCCCATGAGTGATACAGGTACTAGTTCACACGATAAAGATTAAATGCAGTAGTTCCCTGTCCCCTACCCCATCCTTCTTCTTCAGAAGTAACAGCTTTTAAACTACTTTAGCTTTTTCTTCTGCAGTTTATCTCCATATTTTTAATAATGTGCTTATCGGTTTCTTGATTTTTCAGTCATAGACATTAACTATTGACTTCCTATTATGGAAGAGGAGGATTTAGCTCTTTTAACATACATGCATATGCATGGATATGCTTGCACACATACACGCACCCCCTTCTTCCAACCGTCAATAAAATTAAGTCAATATTCAATTTTTACATTATTATGACTACAAATATTCACTGCTGAGATACCTACTGTATAACAATTGCATTTCCGTCTTTTGTACAACTTTTCATCTTTTCTGGAGTTAACGATAGCCTTATTTTTTCATTTGTATTGTTTTCTATATACCCATTTGTATTTCTGTATACCCATCTATATGCCTACCTATCTATATCTATATTAGTATGCTGGGGCTTCCATAACAAAATATCACAGATTAGGTGGCTTAAACAACAGAAATTTATTTTCTCAAAGTTCTGGGGGCTAGAAGTCCAAGATCAAGGTGTCAGCAGATTCGGTTTCTCATGAGGCCTTTCCCCTTGCCTTGCAGATGGCTGCCTTCTTGCTGTGTGTTCACATGGTCTTTCCTCTGTGCATGGCCTGTGTCCTAATCTCCTCTTATAAAGACACCAGCCATATCTATTGATCCCCACCCTAACAGCCTCATTTTAACCTAGTCACCTCTTTAAAAGCCCTATCTCCAAATACAGTCCCATTCAGAGGTACTGGGCATGAAGTCTTCAACATATGAATTTGGGGAGGACACAGTTCTCTCATAAAACCATCTTATCTCCATGTCGTCAAACAGAGCTAAAATTCTTTTCATATGTTCAAACCCAACAAGAATTCTCTTGGTTTCCTCTCTACCTCCTTCTCCCGCAGTCGCCATCAAGACATTTCTTTAGGAACCTCTGTCCTCCTGCTCTCGAGGCTGCCACAAAGTTGTCATGTCTCTGGTGCCATCTTTTTTGAAATTCCTTTCTTTTTTTTTTTTTTTTTTTTTTTTTCTGGGCTGGGTATTCCATTTCCTGAATTTCATGTCTTCCTCATTTTAGTAGCCCACGTTCTCCACTAGTAGCTTCCTGAGAAAACATGTTGAGACCTTGCATGTCTTTGGTCTTCTCTCACAATTGACCAATAATTTGGCCTGTTACAGAATTCTGAGTTGAATTAATTTTCCCTTAAAATTTAGAAGGAATTTTTCTACCATCTTCTAGCTCCCAGTGCTGCAGTTGAGAAGTTTGATGCCATTCTACTATCCAAACCTTTGGGGTTTTTTCCCTCTAAAAGCTTATAGGATCCTCTTTTTATCTCTGGCATTATAAAATTTCATGATGTCTTCACTGCTTTTTGTGATTTTAGTTTCATCCATTGTTCTGGGAACTCATGGGCTCCTTCAGTCTAGAAGTATTTTATAGTTTGCAGATATTTTTAAAATATTATTTCTTAAACAAGTGCCAGCTATTTCCTCTGTTTAATTAGAACAGAACTCTTAGTAAGATATTGGATTCCTCTGATTTTCTTACCTTTCTATCATTTGTCATGTTGTTCTTGGGAAATTTCCTGGTTGCTCTTCAGAGCTGTTCTTAACTTTGTCCTTGTTGTGGATACGTCATTTCAGCTACCACGTGTTAATTTCCAATAGCTGGTTCTTGTTCTCTGAAAGCTCATTCTTATCCTAATTTTGTATGATCCTGACTGCCTCTTGTTCTAAGAACTGAGAAACGGAACGGGGTTGGGGGTTCCCTCTGTTCAGAATGCCAGCTTTTACTGAACCTCTTTTGTCCACATACTAACTCACCCTTACTCCCAGCTGAGTGTGGTATTTCTGGTTCAGTTTCTTCAGACTCTGAGTCAGTTTTCTTGCTTTAAGCCCCCAATTTCTCACGTGGATGTGGGAATGGAAGATTGTCCATCTTGTTAAAACAGCAGTCATCACTTGAAAAAACAATCATGATATTGTCTTATAGCGTTGCTGAGAAGGCAAGTCTTGTCATAGTCACTTTGAAACAATATGGCCCCACAGCTCTGGAAGATATTTTGCTCTCCACTGGGAAGTGCCCCCTAGTGGTGCATATCTGTAACACATTCTCACCTTCTAACAGCTTGATAAAGTATTCCTTCAAAATGTAGGCAACTCCGTGTAGGTGTATCTGTTAATATCATCTGAAAGGTGCATATGTTTGAATGGAAATTACAATTTTTCAACCACTTGTCCCCTACTTAAAATAAGGAAAGGAAACAAATACACAGTCTTTGCTACTTTCTGCCCTGTGGTGTTTGCCCAGAGGTAGGCACACAGCAGGGAGTGCCAGCTGATATATTGACTACTCTGCCTTCCTGGTTCCAGAGGACACTTGTGGTACAGTGGATGACTGGGTTTTGGAGTCTGATTGTTGGAGTTTGCCATTTCCACCACCTACTCTATTCCCCTATGTGTCAGTTTGTCCACTTGCAAAACGGGAATGATAGTGCTTACTCATCATGGTGAAGAGAGGATTGGATGAGGTAATGCCTGTGAAGCACCGCACGCAGGGTACAGGCTTGGGAAATGCCTGTTTTGTGACTATTATTGCTATCACTGTTATTACTAAGTGTCCCATTTCTCCCCCATGTGCCCACCTAGTGGTCCACTACGAGGTTGAGGTTTGGACGGGAGATGTGGGCGGCGCAAGCACCACTGCCCAAGTCTACATGCAGATCTATGGTGAGGAAGGCAAGACAGAAGTGCTCTTCCTCTCCAGCCGCTCGAAAGTTTTTGAGCGGGCGTCCAAGGACACGTTCCAGGTGTGTGGGGGTCAGATAGCAGGGATGCCGACAGAGGGCCCAGTGGATGCCTGAAAATGAAGAGATTGAACTAGATCAGTGGTTCTCATCTCTAGATTCTTATTAGAATCACCTTGGGAAGCTTTAAGAAAAAAGTGAGAACCTCTATGGTGGGGTATGCTTTCTGGGAGTGCTCCTAAAATCTCTACCAGTGATACGATGTGCTGCCCATTCTGAGAGCCTCTGGGGTAGATAAATCTAATTTAGCAGACTATGACCAGCCCTGTGGCCTCTGGTTCTATAGCTCTGTTGGCCTGGGTGCAGGGCCATGCTTCCCAGGCAGGATACTAGGAAGCTTTGGGGTCTCTTGGCCATGTTCTGGGCCTCAGAATTTCCCTTTGAGTGGAGGACAAAGAGAGACAAGAATGTGAGCATGTTGGTGGGAGAAGAGAGTGCAAGGGTGGTGCCCATTGGGGGACACATGATTGTTTTATACAGGACGTGAGTGCGTGCTTGCGTGCGTGCGTGTGTGTGTCTGCAGATATGTGCGTACAGGGAGCATGTTCAGCTGGTGTTCAGTGTGTGTTTGCCACAGGCAGCTGGGCCCTCAGCAGAGAGCTCTAACCTAGTGCCCAGCAGAGAAGGGTGTGGCTGAGGTGGGCCAGGGCTGCAGGTGTATAGGACGTTAGTGTTGGAGGGGTCCTCATCGAGTCCAACCCCTTATCCCACTGCTGAGGAGGTGGAGCCCTAGCATTGGACCTCTCTGAGCCTCAGATTCTTCAGCAGTTCAAACCCAGCCTTATAATACCTGCCTGGCCTGCTTCATAGTCCATGGAAGGATCGAAATAGTCAACATGAGGATAGTGCTTGGGAAATTGTGAACAGCCACAGAGATGTAGCAGCAGCACATCTTCTGGACGCTAGCCGATGAGGTAGCTGAATGTGGTAGTGGATACGTTCATAGCTGGCAGATGCGGGGAGAGGGGACGGCAAACAGGCCTCCCTGGAGAGGTTGAGTGTAGAGATGTTGTGACCTGGAAAATGTGGGACAGGGGAGCTAATGCGCTAAAGAAGGGACTCGGCAGGTCCAGAGCCCATCCCTAAGAAGAAATTCCTCTTTCCTGGGGATCCTGGGCTCCACTGGGGCTGATAATTTTCTCACAAAGGCAGTTCAGGCTGCATCGTGGCTTCATGAACAGAGAGAAGACCTGAGTTCTCATCTATGTCTGGACTCCAATTATGGGATGCTGAGCAGCTCGTGAGGCAGCCCTGGGCCTCAGTTTCTCCAGCACATAAGTGGGAGGACTGGTGGGACAGGACTCTGAAAAGGGTCAAACATGCAGAAGGGGACCCATCAGCATGATGGGGGCCCTGCGAGTGGCCAGGCTGGCAGGGATTTCATGTGAGCCACCCCTCCCCTCTGAGCTCTGCAGGGGCCAGACCTCACCTCATTGTAAAGCTTAGAACAGAGTGACAGGTGCAAGGCTGGGGACCTACTCCTCTGAAGAGAAGAAGCTAAACCCATCCACCCTGCCCTCTGAGCCAGCGTGAGCTAGGCCCCGTGGGGAAGAGAAGCACAAGTGAATGGGCCCTGCCCTTAGGAATTCCCACTTGAATGGGGTGGACAAAGAGGGCATCTGGGACAGGCCAGGACCTCAGCTAAGCTCTGGGGCCCCCTCTGAGCTTTCCAGGAGGGGTGTGGTCATATGCTAGGGGAAGGCCTGGTACCTCTGGGGGCATTGGTGAGATTTTTGTTTCTGAAAAATAACACTTTTTTTTTACTCATTACAAAAGTTATATATGATTAATGCTGAAAAAATGTTGGAAAGAGATCACAGAAAAGCATAAACTAACAAGAATGTAATAATAAAGCTCAGGAATAGGTTTTAGTTAGAGATGAGGATGGAATAATGGCATTCTGGGTGAGAGATGGCATGAACAAAGATATGGAAAGAGGAATAATAAGAATGAGTGGTGTGTGTGTGTGTGTGTGTGTGTGTGTGTGTGTGTGTGTGGAGAGAGAGAGAGAGAGAGAGAGAGAGAGAGAGAGAGAGAAGCAGGAGGACCATCTTGACCATCCCAGGGTTTCAGAAGGAAATAAGTTTGGGTGGAGGGTGGGGCCAGCAAGAGGTCCTGGAAGGAGGGCTGAGAAACCAGGCTAGATGTGCAGGAGAGAGGGAGCTGGTGGAAACTTCTGAGCCCAGAGTCGCCGAGCCTCCCCATCCTGTGGCTCTGCACACAGTCCTGCACCTGGCTCTGCAGGGGAGGCGGGGAGGATGCCAGGGGCCACCCCAGCCACTGCCCTGCACTTTGCACAGCTGGAGGCGGCCGACGTGGGGGAGATCTTCAAGATCCGGCTGGGGCACACAGGCGAGGGCTTCTCGCCCAGCTGGTTCGTGGACACACTGTGGCTGAGGCACCTGGTGGTGCGGGAGGTGGAGCTCACACCTGAGGAGGAGGCCCGGAAGAAGAAGGAGAAGGACAAGCTGCGGCAGCTGCTCAAGAAGGAGCGGCTGAAAGCCAAGCTGCAGAGGAAGAAGAAGAAGAAGAAGGGCAGCGACGAGGAGGGTGAGGGGGATGAGGAGGAAGAGTCCTCGTCGGAGGAGTCCTCATCTGAAGAGGAGGAGGAGGAGACGGAAGAGGAGGAGGAGGAAGAGGAGTTTGGGCCGGGGATGCAGGAGGTGATTGAGGAGTACAAGTTCGATGCCCACCGCTGGCTGGCCCGGGGCAAGGAGGACAATGAACTTGTCGTGGAGCTGGTGCCCGCTGGCCGGTCGGGTCCTGAGCGTAAGCCTGAGGAGGGGTCAGACAGTCCCCAGCTTGGGGAGGGGGTAGGGTGCCTAGCTATTCTACCACATGGAAGCCCCACAGGTGGGCACCCATCATGGTTCCCAAATAGCTCTCCTGACTTGTATCTGAAATGCCACCATGGACAGTTCTCTGGGGTCAGCGTTGCTCTTGTCTTGAGGTGCTCTCAGAAGGAGTGGACGACTTTAGGAGGAGTCCTGATATAACTCAGTGTTGGGGATACAAGGTAGGAGGGTTGCTGAGGGTGAAGTTTCCCAGGACTCACGACCTCTTGGGCTTCACAGGGAAGGAAAGTCTTGGGTAGGGATGAGGGACAAGTTCAGTTCTAGGTCAGCGTAGACGTGGAGGTATCTGTAGGTCCTTCCTGCTTCCACCATCTGCCTGGATCCTAGACGCTCAGCCTAGGATCCTCAAGCCCGGGTGTCCTCAATGCAATGTCTTTCTGTGTCTTTAGCCAACACCTACGAGGTCCAAGTGATCACAGGGAACGTGCCCAAGGCCGGCACCGATGCCAACGTCTACCTGACCATCTACGGCGAGGAGTATGGGGACACGGGCGAGCGGCCCCTGAAGAAGTCAGACAAGTCCAACAAATTTGAGCAGGGACAGGTAGGGTACGGGCTTTCTGGCCCTTGGATGAGTGATTGGGACACAGATGGAGGGAGCCCTCTGGTGATTCCCAAAGTCACCCAAACACAGTGACTGCTGTGTCCATCCGTGAGCTTTGTTCAACCCAAGCAGGTGTCATAGAAGTGCATCTTCTGTGAGTACCAGCACTTTGGGTAGGGAACATAAGAACGGCGCAGGTGGGGGCCCAGCTCCATGAAGCCCACAGGAACTAGCCAGAGGTAGTATAGGTAGCAGATGCTCAGGTGCTGAGTAGGAGTAGCAGGGGTTCAAGGAGGAAGCGCTCACCAGAAGATGGTGCTTTAGAGAAAACTTGGTGAGAAGGAGAGATATACTGAGACTTGGTGGATGAGTATGGTGTAGATATCTAAAGATGGCAGTAAGAGGTATTCTCCAAAGATGAGACCTCATGACAAAGATGTGGATGAGGGTGGAAATGTGGAAGGCCAGATGAGGAACAGTGAGTCTTCCCGCCACACTGTGGTTAATGCTGAGCCATGGTGGGTGCTGCCTCTGGGAAGCTTGATGAGACCAAATAAGGAGTGTGGGGAATGAGGACTTCAAAGGACAGGCTGAGAAGCCTGAACTACACTTGAGGCAGTGGGAGCCGTGAAGGCTTTTGCGCACTGGAAGAAAAACACCACCTCCCTCTTCCAGGTATAGTGAGAAAAAACGTGAAAAATACAGCTGTCATCTTTGTCCTTAGAGATTTTATGATATCCTCTGGCTTGAAGACTGTCCCTCATCTCACCTTTCCTATTCTTGCCCCCATCCCAAAGCTAGGTTCCCTCATGAACAGAGAAGAAGAAAGAAAGAAACCAAATCCAATAAAATACTTCTGGGTTCTGATTTATTTCAGAGGCCTTGGTTTTTCTTTCAACACTCTTTTCCCATTACTTGGAGTTTGGGGTTTATTTCTATGTTTCAGTACTTTCCTTTAAAAATTATAGCCACTATGATTCTGGATTTGAAAAAAATTTCTATAGAAGACATAACTAGTATAATTGATGTAATTTGAATATGGCCTCCATGTTAGATAATAATATAGTTGATGCTAAGTTTCCTGAATTTTGTGATTATACTTACAATGATTCTGTGAAAATGTCCTTGTTCTAAGGAAATTTATGCTGAAATATTTAGGGGTGAAGGATCGTGGTATCTGCTATTTACTTTTAAATAATTAAGAAAAAAAGAAGAGAGAGAGAGAGAGGGTTGGAGGGAGAGAGAGAAGAAGCAAATGTTACAATAATCTAAGTGAAAAGTATACAGAATTTTCCACAAGTTTTCTGTAGATTTAAAATATTTTTTAATATTAAAGAGTTTAAAAAGTCGTAGCCAAGAAAATCCCATTCACTTACCGGGTCAGTTTGTCAGTTTCCTCCAGTGCCAAATGTGTACTTGTATACATTCTTCTTTTCACTTCTTTATCCAAGTCAGCTGTTTCTATAAATCACTTTAAATTTACACTGGCTCATAGCAAATGCATAATCAAAATTTGTGATTGAAGGAGATTATGCACATCTGTGTACACACAGCACACACCCAAGCAACAGGCTCTGTGTAAACACACACGCCCATCCACCTCACAACACATATAGGGGTTTGGGTCTTGGGAGGGTGGTAAGGGGGGAGGGTGCCACCCCTCTGAGTGCTACCCTGGCTTTTTCCAGACAGACACGTTCACCATCTATGCCATCGACCTGGGGGCCCTGACCAAAATTCGGATTCATCACGACAACTCAGGGAACAGAGCAGGCTGGTTTCTCGACAGAATAGACATTACTGACGTGAACAACGAGATCACGTGAGTGGGGCTGATGGGGAGGGGGGGTACGCCACTCCTGCCACTGAAATAGTCCTGGAAGGAGGGCCGAGGGTGGGGTGGCCGTGATGCCTAAGGGTGAGGGTAGATGGCTATGATGTCTGAAAGTAGGAGTGGGGAGGCTGTGATGTCTGAGGGTGAGGGTGAGATGGCTGTGATGTCTAAAGGTAGGAATGGGGGGGCTGTGATGTCTGAAGGTAGGAATGGGGGGGGCTGTGATGTCTGAAGGTAGGAACGGGGGGGCTGTGATGTCTGAGGGTGGGAGCGGGGGGCTGTGATGTGGGTTTGGATCATGTAGCTGGCAAGGTGGGCATTGTTTTCTGCCCCCTGGAGCTGCTTGCCCTGACAGGTGACAGTCTGGTAGAACATCCAGTCCAATTTTCGAGGTC
>JAQQSQ010000046.1:0-21645 GCA_028627145.1 Eidolon dupreanum
AGGGACACGTGCCATCCCACAGACAGGACGCCCTCGGCACACCTTGGCCGGTATCAAAAGAAACGGAACTTTCAAAATCTTACAGTGTTCCGTAGCCATGGCTAATAATGAGACGTATACATATGTAAAACACACATGCATCTTCTCACATACGTATGAAATAACTATCACTAAGCAGGTCTTTTATCATCATCTGTATCACCAAATACTTAACTTTAGAGATTTCTATTTTTCTTTTTCTGCTGAACTAATGAAGCACCAATAAACTCAAGAACGTAAGTCAGAATGGATTCTGAACATACCGTGAGGAGACAAATATTCTCTCCTGCTAGGCACAAAGGAAATGTCAGTTCCATCTTGTTTTTTCTCCTTTTTAAAGATATATTTATAAAAATAAAATTGTAAAACGTTTTTCTTACATACTCACATATAAAATCATGAATTTGGACAGAATGACTGACCTGTCTCGTTACCTTCAATAAATGTTTGAGTTTGCTCCACGCAGATTTTCTTCAGTGCAGACGTAACTGAGTTCCCTACCTGGAGTGGCTTTCTGAACAAGTAGCTTTTATCCTGCTCAGAATAATAACCAGGTGTTTGTCTTCTTGACCTCGTGCATGACTACGAGATTGGGTCCCCAGATGATAAAAGTAATGAATTTCTTGTATCATCCCCAAGGTGTCAAAATCTTGGGGATGATGTCAAGTCACAACTACTCTAAACTGAAATAACATAGTGATTGTATACATGACAGCCCAAAATATATGAATAAAAATGCTAAATTCAGTCAATTACATGGATATTTTACCTACTTAATATCAAATGTCTGAATTTTTCCAAATATCGGTTTGACCAAGTACTGATTTTCATTCCAATGCTTGGGTGTGGAGGTTATGTTGGTCTGTTTACAATGCCAATTAAACTAAACAGCAACATAGTATTCCAATGTAGCCAATCTTTCATCTACAAGCACGTGTAACTCATGGTAAACATTTCCCCTGCCAAGTCCTACTTACTAAGATATATAACTTCCTACAAGGTGGCTCCTAGAATATCTGCCAAGACAATCTCTTCCTCAACCTATCAAGGACAAACGTCATTGAAGTTGAAAATTTGTTTTTACTAAACATCCCCAACTGCATACATAAAATACGCTACAGTAGACATTACTGCATCTTAGATGTGAGTCTGATACAATCTGGCAGTTACTTTGCGTCCATATTTGATATATTTAATTTTTTATTTTTTTAATGGCCAATCTATTTAGATCACTTTATTGACATAGACCTATTCAGTGAACATAATTATAAACCATGTAACATTACAAAGGAAAAAATAAAACTTTCCTAATCTGGGTATAAAAGAAAATTAGGACCATGTTAAGGAAAGAAAAATCACATGAAAATGAAACATGAAAGAAATCATTAGTACGTATGATGTAAGGATTAGTCAGATTGGCAGTTCACTCACCAACCTGGCTAATTTCAGGTATTTGACGTGTTTCAGCGAGACACTGATGATTACAGAATTAAGCAATTTGTACTTGCGACACCTGTTGTAACATGTATAGATGCATTTATGTAACCAAACTAATACACTGCTTCATAATTTTGAGTATTCTAATGTGTTTTTTAAAAACTTATTCAATATCTGAGAAAAGATACTGTCGTTTTATATATTCAGAACACAGGGCGAGCCATAAAGCCTATTTTATGTAACAGTAGACCGCTGGTGAATTTCTGGGTCACAAAATGTTAAATAGCACAGACATCGAAGACGGTGGAAGATTTTATTTTCCCTTTTACTCTTATCCAAACACATCCTTTTCTGAAAAAAACATAAAAGCATGCACACTGACGGCATTCTTATAAAGAAAAGCGAAGCAGCAACCAAGTTGTAAATTAACAACAATAACAACAGAAACAGGAGCTTAAGTGATATTACATGAAAAGATGCACAGTTGGTAAAGTGCTCTAAATCTTAGAAAATAACAGTTCAAGTCACAGCAATACATGTTAAAAAGAAGCTTCTAAGTTCCCAAATATTTTGGTACAAAAAATTTTTAAATGAACATTTAACAGACCTTCTGTAAGAAGAATGTAAGTACAGTCATCAGAAACACGATGTTCCAGCGATCTTACGCAGCTCACTTCTACCTTCCTGAAGTCAGTTACGATCAACACAATTCTAACGGTGCTGCCTCTTAAAATGTAAATTTAGGGCGTATCCATTATATTCAAAGTAAGTCACACAACTCACATTGATTTTGACCTAATTAGAAATAGGTTCTAACTTTAGGACATTAAAAAAAAAAGTATTGAACAAAGACATGTGATTGACCTAAATTTCACTTCACCGGTAAGAGAAAATTGCAGTTTGGCATGAGAACACTTTTCAGAAGTTTTACTGACAGCCCCCGGGATCAGGCCCCGCGGGCTGCGGGAATGTGAGCACAGGAATGCGTGTGCACCTGCACGCTCAGAGACAACCCATCCACGCTCCCCAGTCTGCCAAGCTGTCGTGATTCCACTGGAGTGTTTCCTCTGGGGCACTCACAAATTTGCAACAAAAATCCATCAGCAGGAAGAGGAAGTGTTATCTCAAAAACCTCGTGGGCGATGGAGTTTAAACGAACACAGAAACGGAGCAGCTCACGCCGTGGCAGGAGTCTGCTTCCCGAGCTCTAGCACCCCGCCACGGCGGCTGGTGGCGGGTCCTGGCACCAGCTCCTGCTTTGAGGAGACACGACTGCTCGTGTCCCACTGAACGAATGGGAGCCACGCGCACTCGCTCAGTCCTGATGGATCCAGCCTGCGTTTCACTGGGCTGCGGAAGGAGATTTTCTTGGCGTGAGACAGAGAAAACGTCCTTCCTGAGGCCAGCAAAGCGCCCCCCGGAGCTGCAGCAGCTCAGCAGCGCACCCCCAGGAGAGGACACCGGCCGGCTGTGCACGCCTTGTCGCCACCGCCAGCGAGCCAAAGGGAGGGAACTCGGGGACAGTGACAACCGGCCATGATGAACCAAACATGATTTCTGGATTAAATATTTCGCTGAACCCAAGAGTGACGGGCAAAAGGCACGTGCCGGTAAATCCAGTCAGACGTCTGAAGGCTCCCATCACCTCAAATATCTGTGGATCCAGGTCCAGCGAAGGTGCACAATGATTATTTTTACATATGTATATATAAAACGACAGGAAACTTCAAGGTTTTCGAGTACTTATGGCACGGATGTTGCAAAGTTCTAAGAGCTTAGCTTTTAGATTTGGGCAATTTAAAGTTCTGCTGTAAGAACCAGGGTCACAATTTATACTTACGCTTAATTCTCATGTTTTATACATTATCCTTTTGTACAGAGTACAGGGTGTGCAAATTAAGCTGTTGCAATAAATATCAGAAGGTTAATTATTCTGCAAATATAAAGTAAGTAAAGTCAGCTAATAATGTAACATAACAAGAGCAGGTTCTGACCAGAGCTTCTCCCGCACGACCATTTCCTGGCCCTTCCCCTCACCCTTCTCAGCAGTTAAATATAGTTCCTTTCACTGACTTGGAGAAATTAAGCAAACAACACCACATTACTCAGCTGCAAGGTGCTAAACACTTTAGTGATGTCTGGACCAGTCAAGTAGTAAAAAATCGAAAATAACAAATACGGTGACATATACTACAAATTAATGTTCTTGAACGCAGCTATCTGAATTACAAAACAAAAGCAAATGACACAAAACAAGAGCAAATCACACAATCCTAAGGTCTTGCGAAGTCAACGTTAGTTCGCGACACGAACTGCTTAGCTCTTCCCCTTCCAGCAGCTTCGGCGCTAAAGCTGCACCACCGTGCACGTCCGCCCAAGACCAAGTGCACGTCGGCTTTCGTCAGAAATTCAATGTTCTCCAATGTTCAACCAACAAGGCTTTATTTACACTTCTTATAACTCAGGACACAATGGTGCACGTGCAGCTCACGCCTTGATGCTGACCCACAGGCAGCCGACCAGCGTCCCGCACACCCACGTCTTCACGTAGAGTCTGCGGCCGGCCTCGGTCATGAGCATGCCCGCGGTCAGGCCGCTGAGGAGCAGCAGCGACGGCAGCGTCTTCTTGAGGCTTAGTTTAGAATTAACACTTTTCCCAGGAAATCTGTTTCTTCTTTCGGGATCCAGTGAATCATAGAATTCTATGAGCAACCTGTGGCCAGAACGGAGAGAGTTTTTTAAGTTTCAGCTTTAGTCTTTTCAATATTTTAATCCAGCCAGTATCTACCAGGTGCCTCTTACGTCCGGGAGGAGCGGCAGGTCCCTGGGAAACAGATGAAAAAGGAAACGCCCGGAGACTTGGATTAATCGTAGTTTCCAGACTTTTAAAACGTCTTTACTACGCTCGATGATTAGTGCATACAAATTATATGCAATATTTAAAAACAGATGTTTTCAAGTCATTTTGTGGGGATGTTTCTGTTTTAGAAATTTTGCGGCTTTAAAATTTTGTGACGACCTGGGTAATGAGCCATCTCAGCTTTTTCTCCACCTTCCCCAACCTTCGCTCCTTCCTACAGCTCCCATCCCACCAGAAGTCAGAGGTCAGCAGTTTTTACAGCACATACAATGTCCAAACAAACCCTCGGCCCATGGAATTATAAAAACAGCCGAGGGAGGAAAAAACAGCATTGTAAATGAATGCATTCCCCGTCTTATTTTTAAAATGCAAAGTTTTAATAGCAGAACATACTCTATGTAAAAGTCTCGAACACTGAAGTACTAAAAGGGAACGTCCTGGTGCTGCCTGGGACTCTCACGCCCTGGAGACGACCTGTTTGAAAACGTCCAGACTCCGCCTCACCCCACATGAACACCCACAGCACGGAATCCCCTGGATAGCGAACGTGCCGTTCAGGTTTCTTTCTGAGACTGATTATCACGTCAAAACGCACAAGGCTGACTTTTAAAATTTCTTCCATAACCAAAGTGGGTGGCACTGAATGCCTGGTTTAATGAATTAAGTCATGTACAATTGAGTCAATGAAATACAGAAATTTAGCTACTCATTTATAAACTTTATAATGTTTCACACACTGGGTTCAGTGTATTTTTAATAATTTCCACCTGGTAGTGTTGACCCAGGGGGTCACTTAGCAAATACTTTGCCGCGCTCTGACCGGGAAGGGTGGGCATCAGCGGCTCCCCGATAGGGAGCTCATTAGGATAAAACGCGGGTGAAATTTCTGAACATAAGCATAACTTTGGAAGCATTTTTAAAAGTCTTTTTAAAAAATCATGCTTTTCAATGTGGTCTTAATAAATGGTACATTCATCCTAAACCAACAGATGGATTCATTTTTTTCGAAAAGAAAAAAAGTATATTTAAAATATATCTTTAAAAAAACAGGATATGCATCAGAAAGGATAAAACCTCCACTAACAGCAAAACAAACAGTAAATAAATAATATACCCTAAAGTTTTCATCCAAGAAAATTCAATTTTTAAAATATTGTCTCTAAACCTAAGACACACTTTTTATCTTTCTAAAAAGAAAAGAAAATTCTAAAATTTCAAACTTCAGCAATCTGTATGAAATCCTGCTCAGTGGATATCACCTGCTGCTTCGAGGCTCGCCTTTCACTAAGTGGCACCTCGCGCTCCCTGGGTCTGGCCCCCTTAAGCTACGCCTCACCTGCGACTTCCGTCCAGGTAAATCCCGGCCACGTGCAACACCGCTGTCTGCTCTGAAGTGATGCTATCGGCACAGACCAACACAAGGTCCCTCCCAGACACTGTTTATGCCCCAAAATGTCACTTACGAAAATGCTGTTAGTGACGACGAGACAGTCTGGTCAGGAAAATGTCTGACAGCGGACGCCACCCCCTTCCCGCAGCCTCACCTCCTGTGCGCCCCGGGCTTGACCGTGGGCCGGGCGGGGCGGCAGAGGTGGGCACGTGCGGCGCCTCTCTGTGCGTCTGTGCGACTTTTTTTTTTTTAATTTTGTATCTCAACACATGCACTGTCTCGGAAATACTGTAAATGCAAACGGATGCGCCCCCTGAACACGGTCTCCCGAGTGGCGCGGATCAGCACAGGCGGGGACACGCGCAGACCGTGCCTGGAACGTGGCCCGCCCCGGCTTTGTGGAAAGACTCGACACAACAAAACGGTTCCGCCGGCTTCGAGCTGCCCGCTGCAGGGAGGCGTGGTGGAGGAGGCGTTACTCACTTGTCTTTTATCTCAAAACGCTCGTGCAGCCATCTCCTCATGTACACGCGTTCCTCCGGGACGTCTTTTTTGTCTATACGAGCAACGTGAATGTGGATTTTTGGACATTCTTTGCAGAGAAATTCTAACAAAAGGCAAAAATATTTCATTTTTTATTTTAGGACTCATGGTTATATAACAATAAAAATGAGGCAAAAAAAAGTTTAAAAATAAAAAAGTACAGGTTCTTTAAACAAAAAAGGAAGTTAAAATAAAGGTCGTAGCCCGGCGGCCCGGGTGTCAGGCTGCGGGGGGGCGTGTCAGTTTCCGACCCCGTCGCAACCGCCTGTCATTAGGTAACTCGCAGGCCGGCGTCACTTTTCATGAACAGTCTGTGATTCTGTCGCCGGCCCACGAACAGGAAGCTGGGCTCTGTAGGTACCCGCCCACCTCGGGATCCCCAAATGCCGACCACCCTCGGACCCCCGGTCATGTCCATGAGACCACCAGCTCCCCGTTCTCACGCGTACCCCTTGTCACACTGTCACTGCTGCTCCCACCAGGCTGTGAGTCCACAAGGGTGGAGATGGGTTGTGCCTGGCTCGCTGTGGTGGGGCGCCGGGCACTCACGGGCACCGAATCCCCGCCGTCCCTCATGCCTGAGCCAGTACACAGGTCCCCTGTCGCTGACTGCGACGTGGCCAGGACAGACTGGGGAGACACACCCCCTTTGCTCTGTGCCGTGCTTCTGGGTACTTCTCTCTGGTACTGCTTGCCTTCCTGATCTGTGCCACGTTTTAACACGTTACACCTGCTTCAGGAACCAAAACTCTTCTTGTGGAAGAGCTATGCGCCCTTAAATAACCGCAGTTCCTGAGACGTGCTCGTCTCAAAAAGCAGGCAGCCCTCTGTCAGCTCGGGTAGCACAAGCCCGAGGCCAGGCCTTCGCCCGAGATCAGAAGGACCTGGAGCCTGGAAAGTCCCTGCTTTGTAGGTGGCTCTGGGGAGAGGTATCAGCATTCATGAATTCCCTGGAGAACAAGGAATATTCCTAAGAGACGTAAGAGCCGAGGATGCTCCCTAGGTGGGGGTGCAGCAGGAGGCGAGACCTTCCACCTCGAGGTGAAACGTACACCAAGCTGAGCTCTGGAGAAGGGGCGGCTCGCGTGTGCCCCGGCCTGACGGCGCCTGCCAGCCTGTCCTTACGACACCCCTAGTCTTCTGAGCCCACGCACGTCCCTTTGTGTGACGTGCCCCCTGCAACTGCTCCTCTTCACTCCGGTGGAACACTTAGTGACACGCAGCATTTCTTCATCAAAAATTATATTTTTCACGTCCTTTAAGGAGGGAATTGGCTTTGATGAAAAATGTGAAAAAATACTGTGAGAGGGGGGCTTATGTTTCACTATTTTTGCTTTAATTTTCCTCAAGTTCTACCTTTCACTTAAGTAATCAAAGAACGCCTGAAGCCGCACCTGCAGAAGCAGCGTGTGCACGGGTGACGTGCGGACAGCGAGGCGGCAGCTAGCGTGCTGCTCCCCGGCCATCAGACAGGGGACAGGGACAGCGCCACCGGCGGGGTGGCTGCGAGGACGCTCCAGAGCACACAGCATCCCCGTGTGTTCGCTGTCACAAGGGTTTAGCCACAGGTTACTTCGCACCTCACCCTCTTCTTTCTAGTTCTGATCCATGAAAGTGCAGACCCCTGACGCCAGTTCTCCTGCCTCCACTCAACTGTCCACACTGTCCCCGCTACACGTGCATCAGCAAGCAGTCATCCGGGTGACACTGCACCCACCCCGACGCTCCAAGCACTGGTGCGCCGGCGCGGGCAGCACAGGGCACTGGCACCGTGAGGGGAGGACGCCAAGGTCGCACGGCTCTCCCCAAAGCTGACACGGCGCTGCGCACACTTCGCGTGCGTCATTTCACCTGCTCGTCACAGTCTGTTCGGCACGTCCTGTCATCCCCCGGGAGGGATGACGAAACGAAGGCTCAGGGAGGATCACAGTTCAGAGTCCCCGGCAGTGAAGCCGCATCGGCCGAGTCCCCGCGGTTAGGCTTCCAAATATAGACCGTAAGAGGATCATCGGATAAAAGCTAAATGACATTCAGGAGGTCCTACCACCAAAGGCAAGACTTAAGTGACAGCAATACCTTCCTCAATATTTAATGAAGCTGTTGCGTCTGTATTTGTAACAACAATTTTAGTCGGGGCACATTTCACCCCACGAAACTCAAGGACCACAGGGAGAGCTATGCCAGTTACAGGCGACTTTTTTCTAACTAACCTTTCTGGGGGAGGTTGAGCATACACTGATGTGCTCAGGTGACAGGGAGAGTCGTCACACATGCGGATGTCACGAGGCCTGGTCTCTGGAGGAACTGAATCTCGCCTGCTCTGGGCCTGGGTGGCCAGGCCCAGCGGGGCAGAAGTGGGTGGCAACAATGTCACTGTGCTGCCTGTGGGAGTCACATGCTGGCCCCTTGCCGGCTCCCACAGCGCTGTCCGGTTTAGAGCCTGCTCCCCTCTCACACACACACGTGCACACACACAAACACACACTCTGTTGGATTTCGCTCATTATATATCCAACAGTAGAAAACTGGGTTGATAAAGTATTGCGTCCATATCAGTGAACACTATGCAGCCTTTGAAAAAAATTACAGGTGTGTCTACTGACATGTAAAGATGTTCACGATACCTTATTAAGCAAAACAAAGTAGGATATAAAGAAAGCAAAATATATATGAAGGATTGCATTTTTTGAAAATAAAGTCACATATATACTCCTGTATAGACGTTATCAAAAAAATAAATAAATAAATAAGATGTTAAGGAAAACGTCCAAACCGTTAACTGTGGTTGCATTGGGACAGATGAGCTTATGGATTTTCCCTGCTTTTGAGTTTCCTGCCATCTGCCTCTCCAAATATGTACTACTTTCATATAAGAAAATATTACTAGAGAAAAGGTACCTGGAATCACACGAAATGCTTAAACAGAATATCAAACGTTGCCCTGCACACAGGATTCACCGCTGGACTGTTCAAGTCGCTCATAACAACCCGCCCGGCCTCAGCTCCGCCGGCGGACAGCGCCCACAGCAGCGCTGACCCCGACGGCGGGATCCGGTGACCCGCGAGCGCGCGGGTACCCGGGGGGGCCTGACCGACACCCACCTAAGGAGATATACCAGCAGGGGGAGGACGAGGACAGTGCCTGCTGCCCGCCCGCCAACGGCCTCCCTAGGGCCGGAGCCGCTGGGGCCCAGCGGCCACAAGAGCCACAAGAACCCAGAGTTCCTTCCCGCTGTGGCCACGCCTCCCCTGGGCCGTCTGTCAGCAGCCTGGAGGGAGCCGAGGCCGCAGGGTCAGCAGCCACCCCCGGCGACGCCGACCGAGCTGAAACCCTCTATGGGGCTTTGAGAGGCCCTGACCTACGGCCTGTAAATGAACCATCTAGCAGCTTTATGGGAAAAACACATTTAACTGGGCTATAAAAGATGAATGTTAAATGACAGCCCGCTATGTATGGAGATGATGTTTAATTAAACCTGACCGCAAAATTCTTATAATATTCTAAATTATGAAATTTCATACCTAACCCAGTTTACATAATTTAAATTTAAAGTGAATCGTAATCTATGGCAGGTCATAAGTGGAGTAGAACATCAATCATTTTATGTAATAACGAGAGAAGGGTTTCTCAAGCTATAGGTCCCAGCTCACAACTGGGGCCGACAGGCGGGGGAACTGGACGCCACGTCTGCAGGTGCAGGCGCAGGTGTGGGTGCAGGCACGGGAGCAGGCGCGGGCACAGGCGTGGGAGCAGGTGTGGGAGCAGGCGCGGGAGCAGGCACGGGAGCAGGTGCGGGCGCAGGCGCGGGCGGGGGCGCAGGTGCGGGCGCAGCTGCCGGAGAATGGGCCAGCGGCGGGGGTGACGCGTCTGTGCATGTGGCGGACGCTGCGCTGCCAAGCCAGCATCTGCAGAGGCCGCGCAGACTGCACCCCCCTCACAGCGCGTGCAGAAGCGCCCGGTACACCCCCATCTCCTGGCAGGGCCTGAAACCAAGCCCGCCACCGGGATCTCTGCCAACCTGATCGTGAAAAGCGGTCTCTCACCGCAAGTCTGAACTGCATTCTCCTTCCTACAATGAGGGTGAACATTTCTTCTGTTCTCATCCTCTACCCATTTTTCGACTGAGTTATTGAACATCCTATCAGTGTGTAGGAGGACTTTACACATTAAGGGAATTAGCCTTTTTTCTGCGATCTGAGCTGCAAATATTTTCCTAGTTTGTCTTCAGTCTTTTGATTTTACTCCTGTGTACGTTCCCTTGCAGAAATATTCATCCTTAATCGACTGAAACGATAGGTTTTATTTTCTGCGTGGTCACACGGCTTCAGGGCGTGACAGTGAGAAAGGCTGACCTTTTCTAAAGTAGAGGTGATCTGTGACGGGCACACAAGCCACCGTCACCGTCGGCGACCCTGCAGGAGAGCGAGCACAGCAGTGGGAGCACATGCTTGGAATCGGGCTCCCGGACGCCACTTCCGACCCCGTTGGGTGAGGAGCGTGTTGCCGCAGGCTAAGCGTAGCCCTGTGGCACAGGCCGTGGGGCACGCGAGGCCTGAAGCGAGAATGCACACTGAGGTCTAGAAAGCAGGCGACGAGGAAAGCCTTCGTGGGAGGCAGTCTCAGGGGACAGAGAACCTGGTGAGGGTGACGAACGGGACGCGTGCACTTGGGAGGGAGGCCAGGCCCACACCCGGCCGCCCACCCACGGGGGCCAGAGGCGCCGGTCCCCACGCTTGGGGTGGAGGGCAGAGTCCCAGGCCGGCTGAAGAGGGGGTGTCTACCCTGAGAACGCGGCCAAGCCCTCCAGTTCTCACCACCCCAAGGGGACACACTTTAAAGCAGCACTTTAAAAAGGTTATTATGGGAATTGTACCTGTCTTCCATAAACAGTAAAAACACATTTAATCTTATTTTAAAGTGCTCGATAAACGGGGACCGGCCCCGCTCCGCCCACGGTGTGTAGTCTGATGTATGTATGACCTATTCCGAAACATCCCATTGAAAATGAAGGAAACTGCGGCTGCCTCCGTTTCGACCACCTGCTGAAGGCATCGTGAGGGCGCCCACTCTTACTTCCGATGCGCGCACGGACTGTTTCCTGCACCGTGGCCAGCCGGATAGCACTGGGCCCCCGCCTCGCCCTGGGGACCCGCCCTCCGCGCCTTCCGAGCACCAGCCCGCGAGGTCCCATGGCCGGCAGCGCTCTGGAAGACGCGGGAGCCACCCCCGTGCCACAGCTCCGGGTGGCGTCTCCACACTCCTCGTTTGCCTGGTACCTTGTTTAGACTTTTCACGGTCAGGAGCACCTCTGATTATGTTTACTAAAACATGCTGCTCACCTAAAATTCTAATTTTTTCTTGCTATAGCTGACATACACATAGACAACAGCTCAAAGGTCCTTAAAATCTAGCATGTTTGAAAAAAAAGTCACACTTAAGTGTCTTTCTTCTTGTCAATGACACTAAATTTCAAAACGATTACATGAAAAACACGAGGATGAACTGACACCTGCTCGCACCTGAGTGTCGCCAGGTTAGGCCTCCTGCTCACGCCCTCCTCTGATTTATGCAGCTTCGCACTTTTATGTGTGAACTTCGGGTTAGAAAGAGCTGAGCGAACGATATTGGGCAAGTTTAAGGGCCCAATATGGCAACCAAGAAATACCAACTTAAAAGGACTAATGCAATTTGAACTGTTACGGATTAATAAAAAATACTTGAAAAATACGTCAAGTAAATGCCCTTGAAAACTATATCAAGTAAATGTAATGAAGTAGACTTAGCTATTTTTTAAAAAATGAATTACACATTCAAAATATAGAAGACTTCATTAGAAACAAACTTACCAACCATGGATGGCGCTTCCTTCCGCTGCCCTTTATCATCCACGGTCCCTTCGAAAGCCACTGTAACATCATAAATTGCATCTAAATAATGCTTCATAGAATCAAAAGCAACATGAGTTGCCTTTACTCTGGGTGTCAGCACGTGTTTTAATACTGCAAGGCCTGGAAGAGAAGTGTGGCCATGAATTAGTTACAAAACGCCTCGGCAACAGAATGCATGTTTTTTTGTTTTGTTTTGTTTTGTTTTTTAATTTCCAGGAAGACACAGACCGGAACAGAATCATGACAGCCTCACAGTGACAGGACTTCACGTCTGGAAAGCTCTCTCACAGGACACTATCTACACCAGCACTCACTTGACATACAGTTATTAAGCATCTACATGTATGAGACACTGTGGGCAGCTGCCAGAAAGCCAGCCCTTGATAAGTCTGACCTTCAACTTGGTAAACCCTGACAAGGGCTAATATTATCATCTTCATTTCCGGCGACAGAGTATGCACTCTGGATTCGGCAGTATAATCCACTAATTTCTGACCCCAAGTCCACGGTCCTTCTAGTTCTGTTCTATTCAAACAGATCGCCTAAACGACCCCACTGCCTACGGATCCTGAAGTAGGACCGGATGTGGTCCATGTGAGGTGAAATACAGCCGTGCGCTTTTAGAGTAAACCTAAGAATCTGGGTTCTTGGTAAACTTTTCTTTTTTTAACTGAAATCTAATTCATATACCATAAAATTTACAATTTTCAAGTAGACGGTTCAGTGACTCTCAGTATATTCAAAGAGCCGGGCAACCGTCACCGCTATCAAGTTCTAGACCATTCCCATCTCCACACAGACACCTGTGCCTTCGCAGACACGGCACCCCTCCCCTCCCCCGCCCCTGCCCCGGCTACCATGGATCCACTTCCTGTCTCTACAGATTTGTCTTTTATGGACACGTCACATGAACGGACTCGTACAGTCTGTGGACTTTTGTGACTGGCTTCTTTCACTTAGTAGAATGTTCTGGAGGTTCTTCCATGGCCTAAAACAAGTACTTCATTATTTTTTATGGCTGAATGCTATTTCACTGTATAGGTATTTTGATTATCCATTTGACCAGATGATAGACATTTGGGTTTTTTCACCCTTTGGCTATTATGAAACATGCTGCCACAAACACTCATAGAAACTACATATGAACAGTTTTTGTATGGACACAGGATTTCAATTCTCAGGTATATCTGACATAGTTGTGTGTGTGTTATACATTTCTTAAAAGCTTTTTAAAAATCTTCTTTAATTGAGAAAATACTGCGATCTAATCACATCTTCATTAGTGCTCCCACTAGTGCTAAGAATCTGTTCCCTCCTTCCTAGTTCCCACTGCCCCTCTTTCCCTGGATGAGACGATTCAATGACGATTTAACAGAAGAGAGTAGCTTTCTGAAGAACCGACCTGAGAACAGACCGGAGAGAAGCCCGATCTGGAATTCCGACTCCCTCCCCCAGGGGGAATCAGCTGTGTAAGAAGAACAGCTACAGTATGCTGGGATCCTCCCGCAGAAGAATTTCCAGAATGCAGAGCGGTGTGGGAAAGGCAGAGATTCCCACACCACATATCCGACTCAGTCCCCAGGGCGGAAGCAGTTTAATCTATTCACAAACTTACAACAAAAATCTGAATAGTGTACCAGGCTGGGAAACATTTATTCATCAATTAAGTTAGTTACTACTTCCTTCTGTGCTACCGGAGCTCACCCAATTTTAAGTCCAAAGTTCCACAGAATCACCCTGTGGTATTCAGTAAGAATTAATTACTAGAATCTAAATAAGTTGGGAGGAAACTAAAAATACAAAAAGTAATATTTCTCAAAAAAATGAGTTATAATAAAGGTTTGGAAAAATCAGCTTTGTGATAAACGAACAGGAAACATCCATCACTAATACGCAGGCAAATCAGAAGAAGTCCCCGTGCTGAGGGGGCGGCGGGAGCAGCTCTAACGCGACACGCCCTCTCGATCCGGTCCACACCCGGCACGCCCCAGCTGCATCCCCCAGCTCTGGCAGACGGACAGCCAGGGAGGAGGAGGAGGAACACTGGGAGGCTGGGTAACACAGACGGGCAGAGGAGAAACGTCTCAAGGAGAAGAAAAAGTCTGAATGCACTCGCTGACGACACAGAAAGGCCCAGAACTGAGAAGAGCCGCCTGGGAAAGTGGGGTACGGGAACTAGCGCTTTCGGTGGAGCGGCAGGCACGGAAGCTCAGAACGGGTTACGTGGGGTGTCCAGCGCCGTGAGGAAGCAGCCATTTTTCCTGTGTGGATTTATTAACACGTGGGCTATTCGTCTTCCAACGCTTAGAGCAGTAACAGGAGACAACAACAAGCAGTAGCTGGCCCTTCCATGAGGATCAGAAGTCACCTCATAACCCTAAGTCCGAGGCCATGGGCTCCTGCTGCCCACGCGGACACTGATCTGTGGGGTGCTCAACCACAAACAGGGACGAGGGCCTCCAGATCTCCAAACCCTGGGTCACTGTTATGAAACCAATTTCATATAACAGAAAACCGATGAGAATTTCAGGAGCGAGAACTAAGGAAGAGGCATTCACAGGAAGTGCTCCAGCTCGAGCCCATGACACCGACATGTGACTGGGCCTCCGGGGGTGACGGTGAAGGCCTGGGCCCTGTGCTGGCTGACGCCCCGTGGCCAGCGCCCCGTCTCTATTTCAGTACCTGCTTCGCCTCGCCTGTCTCAGCTCTCCTGAAGGACAGCCCGCCTTCCCACCCAGCGACCACCCCTTCTCAGGGGCCATCGTGGTGGTGGCTGGTGTAAGGACAATTCTGCTGTACTATATATGTTGGAAACATTATCAGTAATGATAAACACGCTGGATGGAAAACCTTTATTGATCCATGCAGGAAATTTTACATTATATGTGTATTATCAACTCACTTGACTCCCACAAATTAAGTCACTAAGGCTCAGAGAGGTATGATGACTTGGCCAAAGGCACACAGCTGGGAACAACTTATAATGACTGTTCAGAACGTCTTCTACTCAGTAATTATTTACAAGATATTATTTTAAAACTAGAAACATGTAGGTTAGAGATGAATGACACAATAAAATAAACTTAAATAGCTAGAGTGTAGAATGTCCTACAAGAGATACAAAATATTCTCAGAATATAAGACACCACTCATACTTAAAGCTACGTTGCGCTCACTCACATCTGGTCAAAGTTTTAGGAAAAACAGGGCACTGGAGAGGGGCCGAGACGGAGGCACAAAGCGGGGGGAAGACGGACATGAACAAAGGCAAAGGGCGGTGACCTGCGGGGCACATGTGCAGACCCCATGCAAGGAGTGAGACCGCACACTGCGGTCCCACTGGTAGGAGCGTCAGAGTGACGAGGCTGAAGCACTCACACGCACCTGTGGGACTCTGAGCATTTTTGGCCAAGTGAGAGCTATAACGTCGGTGCTAAGCAAAACAGGTTTTTGCTCAATAACATGAAAACTCCAGGTATTTGGCTTGCTGTTACAGGTGCATCACTAAATCCCTGCGTTCTGTTACTAGGGTTCGAAAGTTGACGATCGTTGTCTCGCCAGCTGCTATGCTGAGAAAGCACTATGGGTCTCACTTCAAGGGGTTCAGGAAGAAGGTGAAGATACATTATATTCCAAATTCCTTAGCAACCACTGAAAGCAAAATACCTACACTGATTCTAAGGAAAGTTAATTAAAATGAGATACTTCATATAACTGAGGAAGATTTAAATGACGAAAGCCATGCCTGAATGTTGCAGGGCCCAGAGAGACCTCATCCTACTGCCCTTCTCTATGCTTCCTACGACACACCTGCTGTTACTTTTTTCTTTTTATTAATACAACATAGTATAAAATAAAGGTTCACCAACAAATACTAGATCCACATGTTCTAGCTGAAGCACAAAACTCTGACTCAATTAAGCCACTGAGCACGTGACTAATCTTAGTGAGAGCAGGGTTTCTGAAACCTTAGGGTACATCAGAATCATCTGAGAGGCCGAGCCTCACCCCTAGAATCTCTGACTCAGGTCTAGCGTGGATCCCAAGAATCCCTATTTCGAGCAAGCTTCCGGACTACGCCGAAGCTGCTAGTTCGGGTATCACTTAGAGGACACTGAATTAGAACCCAGACCCTGGCTGGAGCCAATCAGGAATTCACAGAAGAGCCACTGAGGGGTGTGAAAAGACAGAAGGGGTCAACAGTAACATCACTTATTTTCATGTAACTTTGTAAGCAAACGGTGTGGAAATGGCCTCGGAGGACCGACCAGGCTCTCAAAACCACTGGGCATGTGCTGTGTCCACAGCAGTATCCAGCATCTGCCAGTGACCTGACCTCCCCCGTGGCTCCCGGACCCACTACTCACACCTCGTAAGCCAGTGATGCCCGCAGCAGACACCTGGAGAGACACCTTGCTCTGTGACCTAATGACCTAAATGTGTAAACGAACATCAAATTTTTAAAAGTTTAAATTAAAAATGCTGGTTTGGGTTTGTTTTTCTATTTGTTTCTTAAGTCAGATTCAAATAAAGTTATTTTAGGAACAAAATTAATAATGTTTTGAAGTAAAACATATCGCATGCTAACAACAGCTATTAGTTTCAATTTTCTTGAAGAAAAATTAGCTTAACAGATGGAGAAACAAGTTGTTTTGTTTTTAAGTAATCTCATTCAGTTGTGACCTAAGAGGAAAGAAAACAGGAAACACTTTTTCTAGGTATACTGTTCACAAATCAATTTCCTTTGTGTACGGTGGGAAATAATTACTTTTATAGTCACAAGAAAATAAACTTCTAATAGACAGCAACAGCTTTCCCAGTTACAGAATTTAAAGAAAGAGTTAGCAGTTAAAAATGATATTCATCTATGGCCATGACACCCTGAATGTGCCTGATCCCATCTGATCTCAGAAGCTAAGCAGGGTCGGGCCTGGTTAGTATTTGGATGGGAGACCACCTAGGAAGACCAGGAGCTGTAGGCGTTAAAAAAAAAAAAATGATATTCACACGACAATTTTTTCCCCTTTTGGTAACTTAAAGAGCTACAACTCAGAAAAATGACAGACCAGTAATTGATCAATTATCAGTGACTAGAATATTATTAGACTAAAAAGCTAGACTATATATCATTATTATACTATTTTAAGAATTACTTGTTTTAGCATTACAAAATTGTTATGAATTTCTTAAAATAAATAACTCTTACCTATATTAAAGTCATCTCAATTAAGATTGAACAATAAAAGGTAAATATCCATCTTAAATTGATTTTTAAATGATGAATTGAGAAATATTAGCATTAAATCTAATCACATACAGAAAAATAATTGAAGGCCCTGCTACGGACTGGGGTATCTCTCCACCCCTCCCCCACATTCATGTGAAGCCCATCTCCAAGGCGACTGTATTTGGAGGTGGGTCCTTTAAGGAGGAGACTAAGATTCAATGAGGTCATGATGGTGGGGCCCTAACCCAAGAGAGCTGGCGTCCTTGTAAAAACGAAAGAGACAGCAGACACCTGGGAGCGCACTGAGGAGAGTCCGGTGGGGCCGCAGCAGGGAGGCAGCCCGCTGTGCGCCGGCGAGTTCTCCGGAAAGCGGCCATAACTGGCACCTGCAGCTCAGACTTCCGCCTTCCAGAACCATGAGAAAATTGTCTGAAAATCTTGTTTAAGCCACCTAGCCTATTTTTTTTTTAAGGCGAGGCAACCCTTGGTTGACTTCACAGATTGCAAGGACCTCGTCAGCTTACAATCCCTTATTTTATATTTTTTAAGCCTACAGCACCTGGTCTTCCTAGGTGGTCTCCCATCCAAGTACTAACCAGGCCCGACCCTGCTAAGCTTCTGCGATCAGACGGGATCAGGTGTGTTCAGGGTGGCGTGGCTGTAGACAACCGCCTAGTCTATGACATCTTCTTATGGAAGCCTAGGTGACTGATACAGGCCATAAAACCTGCATTAAAATTATGACTCTGAATAAATATAACACAGAAAATAAATCTATTTGCATATATTTGTTTCACCTAATTAAAAAACGTATGCCAATGTTTAAATAGGAACGAACACACACACACACATACACACACACACACGCTGAGTTAACCCCTGAACAGTGAGGGTTAAGGTGTCAATCCCCACATGTGGCCAAGAAACCTAATTTCCAACTCCACGAAAACTTCAGTCCTCCCTTGAGGTCCATGGGGAGTTCCTAGGGCCCCAGCAAATACCAAAATCCCTAGAGTCTCGAGTTCCTTATATAAAATAGCCTAGAACAACATATACAGTCGGCCTTCCGATCTCCTTTCTGCAAACATGATGTCCCTACACCTCCCAGGAGCCCTGTGAAGGAGATACCATAATCCCTGGTTTAGAAACAAGGAAATGAAGCAAAAGAAATAAAGTAACTGTGCACAGTTATAAAACTAACGCATGCTTGGGAACGCAGCCCAAAGCGGTGGTCACGTCTGTCTGAGGCGACACAGTGGCGGTACAGAGATGCCTGACAGATCCCATGAGAAAAGGCTGTAAAGAACTCGGGAGAAGCTTAGCTACTCCTAGCAGACACAGCCAACGCGAGCAGGCTGGTGATGTCACCTGGGGCTTTGCCACCCGACATCAGGGTAAAGCCACCCAGGACTTTGTGGCCGGACGTCTGAGTAAAGCCACCCAGGGCTTTGCTGCCGGACATTGAGTAAAGCCACCCAGGACTTCCTGGCCCCAGCCAAGCGTCCACCCACACGCGGGGGACTGAGAGGCCACAGAGGGAGCTGTCCCCGCTGAGCCCCGCCACAGTGCAGAACTGCAAGCTAAGAAAAGGTTGTTACTGTTTCAAATCACTGAGGTCCTGGGTGGATTCACGTGGGCTCACAACGCATCACTGAGAACAAGTCAAGTTACAGATCCCTGTCCCCTGCTGCGCCAGCCGCACGTGGGCAGGAGCGGCCCGCAGCGTCGGCACGCGCACCGCACGCGGCAGCGCCGCAGACATGGGCACCGCGCCACCGACCGGCCTTTGCTCACTGAGCCCCTGCTGGTCGGCGCAAGGAGGTCACACGCTAATTCAGTCAATCTTCAAAGACGCCTTTGGAACACAGCAGAGCCACTGTTCGACGTTTACTCCCCACCTGGGAACCGAATCACCTACTCTCGTCTGTTAGTTGTCCAATTTTCTGAAACACGGACGTCGAGACCATTCTCATCACTGGGGACGTAAGAAGCTTCCGAGCGCTGCGAAGCAGCTTCGTCTCATAGTCTCCAGTAGGAACTTCGCACACCTTCAAACTCAATTCTTACACGGATTTAGGTAGATCGGCGAAGTATGTTTTTTAAGAGATGAGGAAACTGAAGCTTACAACACCGGGCAGCATGCAACCGTATAGTAAATAAACATCAAAATCCGGATTCCGGTCTAGCTCTGTCAACCCACAGATCAGAACACTCACCACCACGCAGAACCCAAACTGTAGAAAGAGGCTCATCTGCAAAACCATGTTCCCAGATAGATTTTACCTAAATCCATGGCATGAAAATATGTACTGTAGCAAGAAAGCGAATTTAATCTCTCAGATATACGTAGTAACATGCGTATGATCAATGAGAAGAAACTTCATGTCCTAAGAGGTAATGTATACGTTCATTCAAGGAATAAACAGGTTCATTCATTTAAAGTCCCGTAAAACAAATATCTTCTCTAGGAACAAAAATTGTAAAAGTCATCTTTAAAAATTATTTTTTCAATTACAGTCAAATTTTTACTTACCTTCTTGAGCAGCAAATGCTTGACTAGCTGAAAGAACTTTTGTTAGTTCAGGATTATACCTTGTTCCCTCTGGAAAAATCACGAGGTACATCTGTGAAGCACAGAGAGAGTTTGGTTAGTTTGTGTGAGCTTTTCTGCTGCGATTAACCTGCCAGCGTTAACGCTATTCACGCTACGAGAGTACGTCCTATGGTGGGAGAAATATGTTCACTCGCATGTGATCTTTATTTCAAGCAGAACCACAAAATGCAAAAATTCAATAAGGTCTTAACATAACATAGACTGTATTTAAAATACAGTCTTATATTCACTGGTAGGTGAGTCATTAAGAACCTAACATTCCTAATTACATGCTAAGGCACTCAATAAAAAATTGGCGATGAAATGCTGACTCATACAAAACCTCAATTCATTAACAAAAGGGCTTTTATCCCCCCTAAGGTCTGCAAAATGAATTTTTAAAAGGCGCATATTTTAGACAGCTGTGTCCCTAAGTACATCTTATTTGAGGAAAACCATATATAAATTTCCACAATATAAAAGGTAGCAAGTGTTCACATATCAAAAATCACAGAGTATTATTTTATAGAGCTCACTTAATACATCTTAAATGACTCAATTTGTAAGCCACTTCATAAATTAAAAGAATGTACTTCTAAGTAAAGGAGAATACCAAGCTGGATGTTTACTAAGTAATCAATCAGTGTAAGCTTTTACATTTATCTGCTTGGGAAAGTAAAAACAGAAAGAGTAAAACTACACTGTAAAAAACGCCTAACTTTAGAACCGAGTCACATAAACTATGGCAACATGTTTGGTAGCAAAAGACAAAGCAGGACTCTCATCAAATCGTTTCAAATACGAACAGGACACAGGAAGCAAAGGGACAAAGGGGCTCGTGGGAGATTATGTCCCTCTCGCCCACCTTTGCTGGACCCTAGGCAGTGCCGGGCAGTGCTGCCCACCTGCACAGCCAGGACAGCGCTCCCTTCTCCAAACGAGCTGTGGGCCTGGTCGCCTGTTCCCCGTGTGCCCCGGTCGCCGGCGGCGCTAGCCGCTGCAGCGCTGGCCCAGGGTTGCGGCCCAGATCCCGGTCCTGACCTGGCCCCGGAGGCTGCCACAGAGTATCTCGCTTCATTATTATTTTCGCATCGCTCTAATGTATCGATAGTCTCTGGAAACGCACGACGTTACTCTATAGCATTCTGATTTTAGCAGTGGTTTCCATCTACAAAATACAGTGATTCTCGACCACTAAAAACATCAAGTCCTAGAAAATGTAGTATTCCTGTGCATGATGTTAACTTAATGCTGGCAGTGAGGCGCACTTTTTTTAATGAGAAAAGGGTTAATGAACCTTTGTAGGGCTTCAATTTTTTTCATTAGACACACATATGAATGAACAATCTCTTCCACAGTCGCATCTGAAAACAGATATAATGGGGCTTTGAAATTCTGCATTTTCAACTTCCATGTAAATGTATAAGCTTTCTAATCATCCATAAAGATAGCCTTTAGAACCCAATCTTCATCTAACTCAGAAAACAACAATATGAACGAAACTCAAAATAATTACACTGAGTGGCAGAAGCCAGACCCACGCCCCAAAAGGGTACAGACTGTGCGATTCCCTTATACAAAATTCTAGAAAATACAAATGGTAACGGAAAGCAGGTCAAGGATCACCTTGGGACAGGATGGGCACAAAGGTGCACGAGGAAACTTGC
>JAQQSQ010000469.1:0-14416 GCA_028627145.1 Eidolon dupreanum
TTGCTTATTTGTGTCTTTTCTCTTTTCTCTTTAGTGAATTTAGCTAGGGTTTGTCAATTTTATTAACTTTCTCAAATAATCAGCTCTTTGTTGCATTTATTTTTTTCTATTTTTTTGTTTTGTTTTCAGTTTCATTTATTTATGCTCTAATTTTGATGATTTCTTTTTTTCTGCTGATTTTAGGCTTCATTTTTTCTTCCATTTTTAGTTTTTTAAGATGAAGCATTTGGTTGTTTATTTGGGTTCCTTCTTGTTTTAGAAGATAGGACTGTAATGTTATGAACTTTCCTCTTATGACCATTTTTGCCATGTCCCAAAAGTTTTGATATGTTGTACTATCATTATCATTCATTTATATGTATCTCCTGATCTCTTTTTTCATTTCTTCTCTGACCTAGTCATTCTTTAGTAACATGTTGTTTAGTCTTCACATGTTTGTGGTTCTTCCCACTTTTGTCTTACAGATGATCTCCAGTTTCAAAGCATTATGATCAGAGAATATGGTTGGTATGATTTCAACCCTCTTATATATGTTGAAGCTATCTCTGTGTCCCAGTATGTGGTTAAACCTTGAGAATATTCCATGTGCACTAAGGAAGAAGGTATAAGCTGCTATTTTGGGATGAAAAGCTCTGTAAATATCCCTTATGTCCATTTGGTCCAATGTGTCATTTAAGGATGTTATTTCCTTATTGACTTTCTGTTTGGATGATCTGATCATATCCAACAGTGGGATATTTAGGTCCCCTAATAGAATAGTGTTTTGGACTATTCCTCCCTTTAGTTCTGTTAGTAATTGCTTTATATATTTTGGGTCTCCCTGATTGGGAGCATAGATATTAATAAGTGTCTTCTTTACATATGATTCCATTTATTATTATTATGAACTATCCCTCAGTATCTTTCTTTATCTTCTTTATTTTGAAGTCTGTTTCTTCCGATACTAGTACCACTACTCGTGCTTTTCTCTGAATGCCGTTTGTTTGAAATATCATTTTCCATGCTTTCACTTTGAGTCTATGCTCGTCTTTGGAACTGAGATGTGTCTCCTGGAGGCAGCATATGGTTGGGTTTTGTTTTTTTGCTCCATTCTGCAACTCTGTGCCTTTTTATTGATGAGTTCAGTCCATTTATATTTAGGGTAAATATTGAAATATGAAGTGTTTATATAGCTATTTTATCTTTTGCTTTCTGTTCTCGGCGTTTCCTTTGCTTCCTTGTGCTTGTGTTTCTGTACTTATATTTTTGTTGTGTTTTGTGGGTTTCTCCTCTGGTTCTTCTTGTTTTATGTTATATACTTCAGTTCTGAATCTTAGGCATGCACTTACCATTATAAATATATATATATTATATATGTTATATATATAATATATACATTATATATATATATGTGTGTGTGTGTATATATATATATATATATATATACATACATACAGACATATCCATCTATCTATCTATCTATCTATCTATCTATCTATCTAAATCCATTTTCTTCTGTGTGTTACTTATCTCCATTCACCTTTGTAAATTTGTATCTTTGAATCCACCCCTTTTCTATTATTGTTGTTTCAGTTTGTCCCTATGTATGCTGAACATTCATTACTATTTTGCTTTAGCAAATTTCCTCTTATTTTTTAACCTTATAATGCCTTGTTCTTAATAAGGGTTGCACTACTCTGCTTCTATCTGCCTGCTAGTTGCCTTACTCATAGTTATATATATTTTTGTTATTTCATTTTAGGTGATGCAGGTCTCAGAGTGGAGAATTCCTTCAATTTTTGTATGTGGGGAAAGGTCTTTATTGCTCCTTAATATCTAAAGGAGAGTTTTGCTGGATATATTATTATTGGCTGGTAGTTCCTTTCATTTAATAGTTTGAATATTTGATTCCACTCCTTTCTGGCTTGTAAGGTTTGTGCTGACAAGTCCAACAATAATCTAATGTGTTCCCCTTTGTAGGTTAACATGTTCTTTTCCATGGCTGCCCTGAGAATTCTTTCTTTGTCATTGATTTTTGATAATTTTAATATAATATATATTAGAGAAGATCTTTTTAGGTTGAGATAATTGGCTATTCTGTTGACTTCTTGAATTCAAGGCTCCAGTTCATTCCTTAGATTTGGGAAATTCTTATCAATTATTTTTGTGAAAATGCTATCTAATCCTTGCTCCTTTCCTCACCTTCAAGAACAGCCATTATTCTTATATTTCCTTTCCTGATGGTATCAGTTCTTGTATTTCTCTTTCATGATTTTTCATTCTTCAGTCTCCTTCTTTTTCCTTCTGATTTATTTCTAGATTTCTGTCTTCGATATCACTGATCCTTTCCTCCATTTGACCGACTCTATTTCCCAAGCTTGGCATTTCATTTTTCATCTCTTTCAGTGTGTTCTTCAGCTCCAGAAGTCTAATTTGTTTTTCAGTAGTTTTAATATCCTTGCTAAAAAACTCAATCTGATGATCTAGTTGTTTTATCAATTCCTGGAATTGTTGATATGAATTGTTTTGTATCTCATTAAGTTTTTTCAGAAGTACCATCCTGAATTTTCTGTCATTTAAGTGGCATATTTCTATGTCTTTAAGTTTATTTTCTGGAGATTTTTCTCTTTCTTTCTGAACTGCCTTGTCACATTGGTTGTTCATTGTGTTTAATGGACTATTTCTCTCCCTTGCATAATGGAAATTTGTCTGCTTTTTTTTCCAGAAAGATTTACTATATAAAGGTCTCTCTTAAGCCTGTTGCTAAGAAGGTATTTTTCTTTTGGTTTCCAGTAGATGGCGTCTAAGCCTCTTGGATTCCTGCTTGATATGAAATCCTAATAATGCCTTTTTATTTTTTATAAATATTCAATCACACTTGCTACCCTCAGTCTCAGTCCCTGTCAGTTTTAGTGACGTTTTCAGTAGCATTTGCTCAAATTTGCTCAGATTCCCCTGGGGCTTTGTGGTATTCTCTTGGAGGATATGATTGGAGGTGCCCTCTGAGTTGGGGAATGGAGGCTGAGGCTCAGCCTTGTGGTTTGCAGCCATAGCTGGTAATAATCAGGTGTTGCTTCTCTGCCATCCCCACTTCTCTGTTTTCTGCCCTGATCCCTTGACACTGCTGCTCCATGGAGCTCATAGCTCTCTCAGGCAGGGCTATTCAAGGAACCATGCTGCACCTTCTTCCCTTCCCCTATTTCTTCAGGGAGCTCTGGCTGTGAGAGGCAGCTTCTTTATTTCTCCCAATCTACTTCAGAGCTCCTAGGATTCTGACCTGTGGTACTTCTTATTTGAAGATCCCTGACTCAGACATGCTGTTGTGCAGTTTGAGTGTTTTTTGTTGAGTTTTAGATGTTCAGCTTACTGTTGTTTCAAGGGGAGAGATCTGGGAACATCTGTCACTCTGTCATGCTTCTGATGTCACTCTGTATAACTTTTAAAACAGTTTAAAGTTATATAAAAATGAGGAGAAAATACAGAGTTTCCCTTCTCCCTGGCCCACAGTTTCCCCTATTATTAGTCTCTTATATTATTATGGTACATTTGTTAAAAATGATAAATAAATATTGATATATTATTAACTAAAGATTGTAGTTCAAAGTAGGTTTTATTCTTTGCATTATACAGTTCTATAGGTTTTGATAAACATATAATGTCATATATTGGCCTTTAGAGTATCATATAAAATAGTTTCACTGCTTACCAGCAATGTGTAAGAGTTTCTGTTGCTTCCATCCTCCCATCCATTTGGGGTTGTCAATGTTTTAGATTTTAGCCATTCTAATAGATCTGTATATCATTCTTTAATTTATAATTCCCTAAAGATATATAATGTAGAGCATCTTTCAATTTTGTCATCTATACATCTTCTTTGGTTAAGAGTCTTTTCAGATTTTTGCCCACTTTTTAATTGGGTTGTTTGTTTGCTTATCATTGAGTTTTAAGTGTTATTTATATATTTTAGATACATGTCTTTTATCAAACATGTGTTTTGCAAAGATTTTCTCCAAGTATGTGGATTATCATTTCATTCTCCAAACAGTGTCTTCTATAGAACACAATTTTTACTTTTAATGAACTATAATTTATCAAATATCCTTTCATGGATTGTGCTTTTGCTGTTCTATATAATAGGTGATTATCAAACCAATGGTGACATAGATTTTCTCCTATGTTATTTTCTAGAAATTCTGCATGTTACATTTTTAAATTTAGGTCTCAGTTCATTTCGAGTTAATTTTTGTAACACATGTAAGGTCCACGTTTCATTTAGATTGCTTTTTTTTTACATGTGACTATCCAGTTGTTTGAGCACCATTTGTTGAAAAGACTATTCTTTCCCCATTGAATTGATTTTGCTCCTTTGTCAAAAATGAGTTGACTGGATTTGTTTGTGTCTATTTATGAAATCTCCATTCTGTTCTATTGATCTATTTGTCTATTCTTTCACCAATATCACACTGGCTTCATCGCTGTAGTTTTACAGTAAGTATTGTAGTTAGGTCAGGTCAGTCCTTCAATTTTGTTATTTTTCAGTATTATTTTGGCTATTCTGGGTCTTCTGACACTCCATATAAACTTTAGAACCAGTTTGTCAATATCCACAAAATAACTTTGTTGGATCTTGGTTTGGATTGTGTAGAATCTACAGATTACGTTGGGAAAATCTGATATCTCAATTAATGCTCAAAAAGAATTTGACAGAATTCAATATACATTCATGATAAAAACTCTCAACAAATTGGGTATAGAAGGAATGTACCTTCAATGCAATAAAAGCCGTATATTACAAGCCTACAGCTTACATCATATTCAATGGGAAAAGGTTGAAAATTTTTTCCTGTAAGATCAAGAACAAGACAAGAGTGCCCACTGTCACCATTCTTATTGAACATAGTACTGGAAGTCTTAGCTAGGGCACTTATATAAGTAAAAGAAAATATATCCAAATTGGAAGAAAAAAAGTAAAATTTTCTCTGTTTTCAGAAGATATGATCTTATATAGAGAGAATTCTAAAAAGTCTGCCAATGAACTGTTAGAAGTAAAAAATGAATTCAGTAAATTTGCAGGATACAAAATCAACATATAGAAATCAGTTGCATTTCTGTTCACAGTGAAATACCTGAAAAACAAATAAATAAAACAATCTCATTCACAATAGTATCAAAAACAATAAAATACTTAAAAATTAATTTAACCAAGGCAGTGAAAGATCTATATACTAAAAACTATAAAACATTGATGAAAGAAATTAAGACAAATAAATGGAAAATATCTTATGTTTATAAATTGGAAGAATTAATATTATTATAATGACCATACTACACAAAGCCACCTATCAATTCTGTGCAACCCTGATCAAACTTCTGATGACATTTTTCACAGAAAGAGGAAAAAAAATGTTAACATTTGCATGGAACCACAAATGCCCCTGAATAGCCACAAAGCTGGAAGCATTACACTTCTTGATTACAAACTATATTACCAAGCTATAATAATCGAAAGAGTGTGGTATTGGCATAAAAACAGACATGTAGACCAATGGAACAGAATCGATAGCCCAGAAATAAACCTTAACACATATGGTAAACTAATATTTGACAAGGGATCCAGGAATACTCTTTAATAAATGGTGTTTAAAAAAACTGGATAAACACATGCTGAAGAATGAAATTGGATCCCTATTTTACACCACTCAGGAAAAAGTAATTCTAAATGTATCAAAGACTTAAATATAAAACCTGAATCCATAAAACTCCTAGAAGGAACCATAGGGGAAAAGCTCCTTGACATTGGTCTTGGTAATGATTTTTTTTTGGACATGACACCTAAAACACAAGCCACAAAAGCAAAATAGATAAAGTGAGACTTCATCAAAATAAAAAACATCTGCACAGTGGAAGAAATGATCAACAACAACAACAAAAAGCAATCTATGGGGTGGGAGAAAACAACTGCAAACCATCTATCTGATAAGGGCTTAATATCAAAAATATATAAAGAATGCATATAACTCAATAGCAAAATAGATAATCAGATTGGAAAATTGGCAGAGGACCTGAATAAACATTTTTCTAAAGAAGCCATGCAGATGATCAACAGGTATGTGAAAATGTGCTCAACATCACTAATTATGAGGGCAATGCAAATCAAAACCACAATAAGATATAACCACACACCTGTTAAAATGGCTGTTATCAAAAAGACAAGTGATAATAAGTGTTGGAGAGGTTGTGAATAAAAAGGTACCCTTGTGCACTCTTGGTGGAAATGTAAATTGGTTTAGCCAAGTTAGAAAACAGTATGGAGGTTACTCAAAAATTTAAAAAAGAGAACCACCATATGATCTAGCAATCTCACTTCTCAGCATATAACCAAAGAAAATTAAATCAAGTTATCAGAGAGCTATCTGCACCCCCTATGTTCATCATAGTATTATTCACAATAGCCAAGACATAAAACAAACTAAGTGTCCATCTACAGATGAATGGATGAAGAAGTGATATACGGGAATACTATTCAGTCATGAAAAAGAAGAAAATCCTGCCATTTGCAACATGGATGGACCTAGAGGGCATTATACTAAATGAATTAAGTCAAACAGAAAAAGACAGATACTGTATGATCTCATTTATATATGGAATCTAAAAAGGCCAAACTCATAGAGAGTAGAATGGTAGTTGAGAGTAGAAAGGGGCTAGGAGGTGGGAGAAATGGAAAGGTGTCAGTCAAAGTGTGCCAACTTTCAGTTATAAGATTAGTAAGTTCTGGGCATCTACTGGTGACTATAGTTAGCAACACTGTATTATATTCTTGAAAATTGGTGAGAGATCTTAAATGTTCTCACCATAAAAAAGAAATAATTATGTGAGGTAATGAAGGTTTTAACTAACCCTACTATAGTCATAATTTTGCAATATATATGAGTATCAAATCATAACATTGCCCAACTTAAACTTATACAGTGTTTATAATATATGGCAATTATAACTCAGTAAATCTAGAGAAAGTTACAAAAAAAGAGAAAATCTCATAGTTCTACTTAAACACTAGCTATCTGAGAAGAGAATGAATGAATCAAAAACTTTCCAGGGGAAAAAAATTCTCTTAGAAGAAGATCAAATCATGTTTCTCCATATCATTGCTTAAGTAACTATCTAGTCTTAGAAATTCTCCATAAACACATTAGGATAAAAATAAACATTAATTTTAGTTAGGTAAATATAACAAGCATCTAGTCTTCAATGATCCTTTTATTCTTTCCCCTACCCCTAAACCATTTGTATTAGGCAACTCAACTGCAAAGTAGGAACGTACAAACATGTTCCTTTATGTTCCTAAAGTGGAAATATTATTTTGTGACTGAGGCTATGAATTTTTAAATCACCACAAGACTTTCCATAGTTGGACTTGAATTATGAATTTTTTAACCTAGTTAAATATTTGAGGTCTTTCAGTGGGCTATACATATTTTGGCAAATATGAATATTTTAATTTGTACATATAATCAAAAAGTCCTCTTCTTAATTTATTAACCTGTGGTTGGGATAAAATAAATGAAATCCTAAACACTGCAAGCAGAAATATTATTTTTATATACATACTGAGAAAGGAAAACTGTATGTTATGAACTGACATCTATATTATTGTCATGGATGCTAGAAAACAAATTATTTTGGTGGTTTTCTGACACCAGTGTTTAACTGTAGCCTTATTACAAGCCATCTCTATATGCATAAAGGAAAACACTATTTAAACAAGTAGAAATAAATGTGCATGATTCACCAGCACGGTTAATTCAAGATTTTCCAGACTTACAACCACAGCTTATAGGAAGATTTATTACCACAGCTGCTTGTATTAAACTTCTTTTCTTGAAGTTGCAGGAATCAAATTTCTTATTCAAGCTTGGACATTTGTGAGGGTGTCACCAATTGCAAAATGCTTCTGTTATGCACTCTGTTGCTGTACTCCAATCCTAATTTTCATCTCTTTTGCATCTAACCCACTTATGCACAGACAATTTTAGTGACTTACACTGTCATGTTTAATTTAGTTCTAAAACTAAATTAGTTGCTTTGTTTAATTGCAATGTGGCAGATCTGACAAGGAAGGATAGGATGAAATGACATTTTGGCACATGTTCACATGTATGAAATCTGAGTAGATGAGAAATTCTATACAAAGATGAAAGTGGAAAGAAAGAAAACTAACATTTATTGGGTGGCTATAAATGTGCCAAGCACTATGCTACACTTTATATCCTCATGACTACTTTGTAAGTGCCAATTTGTACTTCTTAATACCTTCACTTTTTTCACCCAGCTCTGCAAACCCCTAACCATCTGACAATCATCAGTTTGTTCTGTATCTGAGTTTGTTTTTGTTTTGTTTGTTCATTTATCTTGTTCTGTAGATCCCACATATAAATGAAATTATATGGTATTTGTCTTTCTCTGACTTATTTTACTTAGCATAATATGCTCTAGGTCCATACATGTTGTTGCAAATGGCAAGATTTTGTTCTTTTTTAAGGCTGAGTAATATTCCATTGTATATCTGTGCCACTTTATCCATTCATCTGTTGATGGACACTGAGGTTGCTTCCATATGTTGGCTATTGTAAATAATGCTGTAATTGACATACAAATGCATATGTCTTTTTGAAGTAGTGTTTTGGGTGTTTCCGGATAAATACCCAGAGGTGAAATTACTGGGTCCTACTTTGTCACTCATTTTAACCTTGTTTTAAAGTCTTTTTGTTTGGTATAAGTATTAGTACCACAGCTTTTTTTACCCCATTTTCATGAAATATCTTTTTCCGTCTCTTTATTTTCAGTCTGTGTATGTCTTTCATCTGAAGTGAATCTCTTATACACTGCATATGTAAGGGTCTCATTTCCTTCTCCATTCAGGGAACCTATGTCTTTTGATTGGTGCATTTAATCCATGTACATTTAAAGCAATTGTTGAAGATCTAGTCAAGATGGCATAGAAGGTATATACTGGCTTGCCTCCTCTTGCGGCTACACCAAAATTATAACAAAACTACAGAACAACCATCGCTGGAGTCACCTCAGGTCTAGCTGAACAGAAGTCCTACAACTGGCAACATACATAAGTCATAAGGTTACGTCTGGTAGGAGGGGCGGAGACATGAAATGGCCCAGTCTCATAACTACGTGTGGCAGTTGAGAATTGGGAGGGTTGTCTTGGCTACAGGTCCTCCTTCCTCCCCAGAGGAATGAAGGGTCTTAGCCCCATAATGGGCTCCCAAGCTCAGGATTCCAGTGCTGGGAAGAGAAGTCACTACAACTTCCAGATATGAAAATCAATAGAGATTGTAGCTGAGTGAGATGGAGGGCTGGAGGAGTCTCAGACATTCCTCTTAAAGGGGCTGCACCCAGATTTAATCACTGATGGACTCACGTGCTTTGAGCTCCAGAACTGGGGCAGCTTCTCAGAGTGCCAGGGACACACAAGGAGTAACTGAGTTGTTGAGCTTCAAGTCAAGGGCTGGAGGGGTGGCTTTCTCCTGAACAGAAGTGCAGGCAGTAGAAGTGCTGGCGGTATCCATTGTTCCTGTGTTGAGCCCTCCCCGCTCCCAGCATGCGGATGTAGGCAGCCACCATACCTGTCTCCAGCAACCTCTTTAACACAGATTGCTCCACTCAGGTGATTACCTAAAACCCCACCTCTGCCAACATGTGGGTCCAACCAGGCTGCCTCCAGTGGTTTATTCCATACAAATGGCCTGTCTTGGCTCATGCTGAAGACTTTCTTAAAATCTGTCAAAGGCTCACGAAACTCAACGAAGCAGCATCTGTTCTTCGCATGCCTCTTGCTGAGCAGCCCCAAGCCCAGCACTAGCAGCAGGCAGCCTCAGCTTCTGGCTCAGACTTTTCAGATCCCTCTTTTCAGAAGCCCAGAATGGATGACAGTCATCTGCAGATTGCTTGGTGACTCTTACTAAGTGGCCCTGAAAGTGCACAGGCTTTGGCTAAACTTGGTCAGTAGCTGGGTCCCTCACAGGAGGCCCTGGCACTCGCATATTCAGTAGCCTGTTTTCACCAGAGCTAGAGCTGGTGTACCACCCAGGGCTGCAGCTGAAGAGGACACACCTGAAGGGCAGACTGGGCAGCACCAAAGCCTTGCTAAAGTGAATTCTGCTCTGTAGGGTCGGTCTCTCACCAGCAAATTCTCACTGACATGCAGACAACAACTAAGGCTCAACTACAATAGGAGGGCACACACAACCCATACAAGAGATACACCTTGACCACCTGGCTCAAGTGACCAGGGAGACTGTGACATTGGGCCCCACAGTACACCTAATGCATGAAAACACTCTGCTAAGGCTAGTAGTCTTAGGAGCCCTACTTAAACACAGGAGGGAAGCCAAAAAGGGAGACAAAGAAATATGTCCCATATGAAAGAACAGAACAAAGCTCCCAAAAAGAACTAAATAAAATGGAGACAAGCAATCTACCAGATGCACAGTTCAAAACGCTGGTTATAAGGATGCTCAATGATCTCAAGGGAAGCTTCAACAAAGAAATAGAAAACATAAAAATGGAGATAAAATATATAAAAGAGAACTAGTCAGAAATAAAGAAAACAATAGCTGAGTTGAAGAATACATTAGAGAGGTTTTTAGGGGAAAGATGGCAGACTAGGTTAAAACAGGGTATGCCTCCTCTAAAGTCTGCATTGAAATTAAAAACAAATTATAAAATAAACAATATGGAGAATCGCATTAAGTCCAGCTGTTCATAATACATCTGATAATATAAAGATGGAGCCACACTGAAGACGATAGGAGGGTCAAAATCATGAATTGGGCTGGTCCTGTGCCCTTGGGTGGTGGAGAACGAGGCTGCAGAGGCTCCCCCGAAGGAGAGGGGTGTCCTAGCTTTATTCGTGGGCTCCCCAGACTAGGGAATAGGAGTTTACTATAACTGTGACTGTAAAAACCAGAGGAGATTCCGGCCATCTGGGAGAGACAGAAGGAGACCGAAACACTAGATGCCCCTTTGAAGGACTTAAACACAGGCTTTCTGACCTGCAGACACTCACCCAGACACCAACCATGAGTCAAAGGTTTGTGCAGGATTCACAGTGAAGATAGTCTGCATTACTTGGTACCAAAATGAGGGCGGGAAGGGCAGTGACCATTGTGCTTTAGTCAGGTCTCCCTACAGGGCGATCTACAGACCACACCAGCTTGAATGTGCAGATCCCTCCTACAGGGCCGTTAGGAAGTTCTGGCCTGAGGAAATCAGCCTACTGCACCCAACCTGCCAATTGCCAAGGGCTTTTGTTGCTGGATGGCTACCACGTCCTACATCCATTCAGGGCCAAATATTCACAGCTGCCAGCCAGCACTGTGAGCATATATTTCAGAGACAGTTTCAGGCAGATCACTACTGCCAACATGAACTTGGGCAGATCTCAGGCCAGTCACAGAAAGCAGAGAGTCTTGCTGTAATCTGGAACTTCTGTGAGAATGAGCCAACAGTTATCAAAGATGCAGCAATACTGAGGATGTATTGCTCTGATGGCCATTGTCTCCCAGAGACCTCACCCCACCCTATGCACAAATTGTCCCAGGAAGCCCATTGACAGTGAACCACCACAGCCCTTCACAGCCATCCCATTCTCCTAATCCATTCAGGAAAAAACTTTGGCTAGCACAGGGCAGGCACTACAGGGAAACCAATTGCAGCCAGACCTCTGCTACCTGGAAGAGATGCAATATCCTTTGAGGGGACCACGGAGGTCTATGGGACCTCTCCAGGTGGAAGCTGATCTCACTGTGATCTGTAATTACAGTGTTAAATGCCCAAGCACAGAAGTTGCCACAAAACTGAGGCTGTATGACCTGATGGCCCTTTGTCTCCCTGAGATCCCACATCACCCAATTCATAATGTGCCTGCAGCCCATTGATAGGCAGCCTCCCACACCCTGCTTGGCTCTGAGGTTGCACATTCTGCGAGGCAACAGACCTTGACTAGTACCATGAGTGCATTTTGGGGAAAACAGTTGTGGACAGACCACTGCAGCCTGTACAAGCTGCAATATCTCTTGAGGGGATCAAAAGGATCTATGGGACTTCCCTAGACAGTGGCTTGTCTCTATGTGATCTGTGACTATTGAAGGAATATGCAGACACAGAAACTACAGAAAACTGAGGCTATTGACCTGACAGCCCTTAACTCCTTCAGTTCCTAACCCATCTAATATGCAAACTGCCCATGGCATGTTGATAGGCAGCTGCCTCTGCCCTGAGGTGGGACATTCAGGCCCAAGGTGGGCAGCAGCTGCACTTTTCATGATTGGAAACTTACACAGGGAGCCACAGAGATAGCAATGGCAAGTAAACTGACACTGCAGTGGCAGGGGGAAATTTACTCAATAGATCCAGGAGAACCCTGGTGTCCCTGCACTACCCAACACACATATCACCCAGAGGATCTTCCAGTTTCAGAGACTTATGGGCAACTGACAGGTGGTGTCACGCCTTGAGGAGCACTAGTCCCTCTGCTAAAACTGCCCTAGGTCAGGGACAGGGGATAACCCGACCTCTGCCTACAGCGTTGTATCTTCCATTTACCTATAGACATAGCAAAGGCAACAACCATCTACAAATCACTTTGTAGCTCTGAGCCAAGTAGCCCTGAGCAATCAAAAGCAGCAGCTGACCTTGGCATACTGGGGAGCCTCTTCCAAGGGGCCACAAAACTAATGCCTCCAGAAGCTGGCAGTAGACCACAACAGAGCAAATCCTGACTAGCCCCATTAGCGGTACACAAAAAGGGTGTTTTAAAAAAGTAAGCAAGCCTGCTAGAGCAAATACCACTCAATGCGGTCAGCCACCACACAGCAACTCTTACATGTAGGTGCAGCCAATTCCCACAATTAGTCAGCCTGAGCATTAATCCCATCCACTGATGTACTAAAAACAATAAAGCTTTGGCGAGAACAGAAGATCACACACAACCCACACAAAGATCAAATCCTTAGCCCCTGGCATAGGGGATCAGGGAGAGTGCACCACTGGGCCACACAGGACACCTGCCACATTAGGCCATCTGGCCAAGGCCGAAGGATGAAGCAAATAATTCTGACACATGGAAATGAACAAAGAGAGGCTAATAAAATGAGAAAACAAAGAAACATGCCACATATGAAACAACAGGAGAAAACTTCAGGAAAAAAAAGCTACATGAAATGGAGGCAAGCAACCTACCAGAGACAGAGTTCAAAATAATGGTTATAAGTGTGCTCAATTAACTTAGAGGGGAGAACGGATGAGCACAATGAGGACCTCAACAGAGAGATAATAAGCATAAAAAGGGGCATAGAAAGTGTAAAAAAGAACCAGACAGAAATGAAGAATACAATAACTGAAACGAAGAATACACTAGAAGGATTCAACAGTAGACTGGACGAAGCAGAAGACTGAATCAGCAAGGTGGAAGGCAAGGTAGCAGAATACACCCAATTAGAAGCAAAAATAAAGAAAAAAGAATTTTTAAAAATGAGGCTAGTTTAAGAGATCGCTGAGATAATGTGAAGCTTAACAATATCTGGATCATAGAAGTACCCAAAGGAGAAAAGAGAGAGCAAGGGGTTTAGAATCTATTTGAAGAAATAATGACAGAAAACTTCCCTAACCTGGCAAAAGAATTAGACATACAAGTTCGAGAAGCACAGAGAGTCTTAAACAAGAGGAACTCAAACAGACCCACGCCAAGACACAGCATAACTAAGATGCCAAAGGTCAAAGACAAAGAGAGAATCTTAAAGGCAGCAAGAAAAAGCAGCTAGCAACTTATAAGGGTACTCTATAAGAACGTTTGCTGCTTTTTCAGTGGAAACTTTGCGGGCAAGAAGGCATAGGCAAGAAATATTGAAAGTTATGAAAAAACAAGAATCTACAACTACAAACACTCTACGCAGCAAGACTTTCAATTAAAACAGAAGGTGAGATGAAGAGCTTCTCAGACAGGGAAAACTTAAGGAATTCATCACCAACAAGCCAGTATTATAAGAAATGTTAAAGGGACCTCTGTAAAAAGAGAAGGGGTAAAAAAGTAAAGAGAGAAAACAAATACAAATAATAAAATGGCAGTAACTATGTACCTATGAGTAATCACTTTTAGTGTAAATGGATTAAATGCTCCAATCAAAAGACATAGGGTAACTGAAGGGATACAAAAAAAAAAAAAAAAAACAAACCCAAGACAAATGCATATGCTGTCAACAAGAAACCCACTTCAGATCAAATGAAACTCAGACTGAAAGTAAAGGGATGGAAAAAGATATTTCATGCAAATGGAAATAAAAAAAAGCCAGGGTAGCAATACTTATATCACATAAAATAGACTTTAAAATAAAGACTGTAATAAGATCCTTGGAAACATGGCAGA
>JAQQSQ010000470.1:0-14415 GCA_028627145.1 Eidolon dupreanum
AAAAGAAACCAAGACTATAATAGTAATTTAAGGAGCCTATGGGACACTATTAAGAGTAAAAATATCTATGTCATAGGGGTACCTGAAGAGGGAGAACAAGAAGTTGAATATATAGTTGAAGATATAATGATGGAAAACTGCCTTTGCCTGGTGAAGGAAGTAGACATACAACCTCAGGAAGCTCAGAGAGTCCTAAAAGAGATGAACTCAAAGAGGCCCACACCAAGACACATAATAATTAAAATGCCAAAAGTTAAATACAAAGAGGGATTCTTAAAATCAGCAAGAGAAAAGCAGTTAGTTACCTATAAGGGAGCACCCATAAGTCCAGCAGCTGATTTCTCAAAAGAAACCATTCAGGACAGCAGGGCTTGGCACAAAAATATTTGATATGATTCAAACCCAGGATCTACAACCAAGAATACTTTATCCAGCAAAGCTATCATTTAGAGTCGAAGGACAGATAAAGAGCTTCCCAGACAATAATAAGCTAAAGGAATTTATCAACGCTAAGCCAGTATTCCAGGAAATGTTAGAGGGACTTATTTAAGAAGAAAAATACATGTATCAAAAACAGGAATAAAGAATGGTAACAGCTACATTCCTATCAACAAGTACCTCGAATGGAAAAGAATTAAGTGCTGCAACCAAAAGATAGAGTGGCTGAATGGATAAGAAAACAAGACCCCTACATGTGCTGCCTACAAGTGACTCACTTCAGATTAAAAGACACACACAGACTAAAAAGAAGGGGATGGAAAAAGATATTGCCTTGATGGACCTAGAGGCTACTGTGCTGAATGAAGTGGGTTGGATAGAGAAAGATAAATATCACATGATCTCACGTACATGTGGAATCTAAAGAACAAAAATAAACAACAACAACAACAAAAGTGGAAATAATATTTTGAGGGCTACTAGATGGGAGGGAGGTTGGGGGGACAGCAAGAAAGGCAAAGGGATTAAGAGGTACAAATGGATAGTTGCAGACTAGACATGGAGATGTAGAGTGTAGCATGGGGAAGATGGTTAATAATGTTGTAATAAATATGTAAGGGGAAAGAGGGCTTTGCGAGTTATATGGATCTCTGATCACTATGCTGTACAACTGAAACTGGTATAGTATTGTATGCTAACAAACTCATTGAATTGTACAATACAAATACGAGCAACTAATTATCTATTGTATTTCAATAAAGCAGGGAAGAAAAAGAAATTAGCACTTGTTAACTATTTCCTGACAATAACATTTTGATGAATTTGGAATACTTTGTGAAAAATAGTATAGTAAAACTGCAATATACTGGAATGCTGGGAAATGTGCATTATGGTTAACAGAGTTCTTGCTTATGTGAGTACTTAAACGGCAACAATGTTGGTTCCTTTCTTGCTGGTGAAAACGTTTTAAACATATTTTAATTGTGTTAGTCCACTTTTCTGCCTCAGTCACGGTAATCTACTGAAGGTAATTGATTCTTTCTTTGATAACTAAGGATCTTGCACTGGCCTTAGGCCATTATATGCCAACTATAATTGGAAAAAAAAACTTGTTGAATTGTACAACATAAATACAAGTAGCTAAATGCCTATTATATTTCAATAAGCTTGTGGAAAAAAAGAAAATGAAAAAAAAACTTTCCTATAACCAAAGGAATCTTGGAAAAGAACCAACTGGAGGACTCACACTTCACAATTTTGAAACCTACTGCAAAGCCACAGTAATCAAGATATTGTGATGCTAGCATAAAATAGATATATAAATAGATGTAATAGAACTGAGTCCAGAAATAAACAAATACATCTATGGTCAATTGTTTTTTAATGAAGATGATAATTTCACTCAAGGGGAGAACAAATAGTTCTTTTAAAAAATGGTGCTCAGACATCTGAATATCTTGTTGAAAAGAATGATATTAGATCATACACCATACACAAAAATTAACCCAAAATATATCACAGAACTACATATATGAGATATAACTATATAATTTCTGGAAGAAAACAATGAAATTAATCTTCATGACTTTGGGTTATACAATCATTTTATTATATGACACAGAGAAGTTTAAGTGACAAAAGAAAAATCAGGTAAGTTGGACTTTATCAAAACTGAAACCTTTTGTCCTTGAAAAGACATCATTAAGAATTTGAAAAGAACTCATAAAATGGAAGGAAATATTTTCAAATTGTATTTCTAATAAGGTACTTTTAATCAGAATACATACAGAATACTTACTACTCAACAACAAAAAAACAAACCAAATTAAAGAAAAAATGATTAAAGTGCCTGAATAGACATGTCTCCAAAACAAAAACAAAAACAAAAACAAAACAAAACAAAATATCCAATAAGCACATGAAAAGATACTCAAGATAATTAATTTTCAGGACAATTCAAAGTAAAACCATATTCAAATACCACTTCGCACCCTCTAGACTGACTGGAATCATGACAAATAATAACAAGTGCTGGAAAATAAATAGAGAAACAGATCCTTTATATGTTGCTGGTGGGAATGTAAAAGGGTCAGTCACTTTGAAAAAATGTTTGGTACTTCTTCAAAATGTTAGACATAGTGTATGACCTAGAAATCCCACTTCTATGCATATACTCAAAAGTAGTGAAAACACGTATACTCAAAAAAACTTGTACAAGAATGTTTATAACAGCATTAATAATATCTAAAAACTAGAAATAATCTACATGTCCATCAATCAAAGAATGGATATATAAAATTTGGTATATCCATACAAAGGAATATTATCAGTAAAAAGAAATAAAGTACTAATACATGGATTAACCTTGAAAACATGCTAATTGAAAGGACTGACAAAGGCTCACATATAACAATTATACAAAATGTCCAACATAGTTAAATCCACAGAATAGGAGTTGGTGGGTGATGGCTAAGGAGTATTGAGGTTATTTGGTGGTTAGTGAAAACATTTTAAGATTAAATTGTGGTGGTTGCCAATTCTGTGTGTATACTAAAAACCACTGAACTATACACTTTAAATGGGTGAATTTTGTGGTATGTAAAATCTCTCTCGAAGATGTGAAAAAAACAAAGGTAAAAATACCTTAAAGTTTTCTTTTTCTCATTTTTCTTGTCACTTAATCTTTAAATAAATTATACCTGTGCTCACTTTTAAAAAATCTCATACTGTCTGTCACATTTAATTGTCTAGTCTTTTATCACAATAAAGCATAATATAAGTGAACAGTAAGTGACATGTTAATTTTTAGAAAAAAGGAAAATGGAAGTTACAAAGATGATAATACTTTATGTATTATACAAAATTAAATAAGATATACCTTCAACTGAAGGAAGTGTATTTTGAATTATATTTTAATACAGTTGATTAAAAATGGAAAATACTTGGAGGTTATCTTATATTACAAAGGATGCACATATACCTTTTGGAATAACAGCCCTTAAATCCTTAAAACTTTTCTTTTAGGAAGAATTACTTATCTATGGCCATGGTGCACCATAAGCTGAATTAAGGTAACCTTAATAGAAATCCTCCTTCTCCTCTTTCTCTTTCATGTCTTCCTCTTCTTTCTTTGCAATAATCACCACTTATGGAGTGCTTGCTATATTTTTTTAAGAATATCGTCTCATTATCTCATTCTGCAACTGCCAATGATGTAGGTACTACTATTATTATCATTTTACTGAGGAGGTGCAAGTCACCTCATTGCCTAAATTCATACAGCTAATAAGTGATGAAATCTGGAATCAATTCAAGGACAACTGACTTCAAAATGAATGTTTTTAATCACTGCCTTTCCTTCATGGGGAAGCAATGTATTTTGGCAACGTTACCAGTTTTATTGTCATTAAAAAGGTGTGCAAAGTGTATTTCACTTGTAAGAAGAGAATTTGATAAAATATATTCACATTCAGTGACTTACACGGTCCAAAAATCCTCCTTGCTGTCTCTGGTATTTAGTCCTCCTCCCTTTTTACTAATTTTGACTAATTTTTTTCACATGCATGGATGTCAGGGGCAAGGATATTGCTGACCCAGAAGGGAAAGTACGGTGGTGTGACACCTAGTTGTCAGAATGCACAAGACGCAGACATGAGGATGAAGCAGCAGACACCAACTTTATTGTGTGGAGCACACTTCTGTTTGGAAGTGCAGTTCTATTGGGGAGTGCAGTCTATTGCATGGGCATGCAGTCTTGTGTGTACTTCTTCTGTTTCCCTTTCTTGTGCCCCCCTCTGCTTTCCTTCTCTTTCTGCTTTCTTTCTCTTTCTGCTCTCCATCTGCTCTCTCCTCTGCATGAAACTGCATGGCTCCTCACATAGAAGAGTACAAAAGTGGCATTCAGGTATACATGCATGATACAATAAGCTGAAGTGTGTTTACAGATTTTCTAAATCTAGGGTCCTATTCTTACCTGTGGGCCTAGATCACAGTCAGATGGATTAGCCAGACCTTGGGCCAGTCAGGCCTTGGAACAGTCAGGCCTTGGATAACAGCCAGACCTTAGATCATAGCCAGACCTTAGGCTATCCAAGCCTGGTGCCTATGGAGAATCTCTTTCCCTGGTCCAGTAAACTACATTCTCTTCTCTCTCCATTTTGTACTTTAAAAGCAATCTTCTCTAAAAAGATTTTGTTAAACAGATAATTGCATTCTGTAAGCACTATCCTAAATCTAAATATTTACCTAGACTTCACATTTAGTAAATTGTACAGTGGTTAGGAAGATGGGCCCTAGGGCTCAACCACCTGGATTTGGATCTTGGTTCTCACAATCAATATCTTTATGACCTTTGAGTGAGTTACTTAAAACTATTTGTTGGTTCCTTCATCTGTAAAATGAGTGTAACAGTAGTGCCTATATTATTGAAATGGGTGTGGTGGTGATCAAATGACCTATTCCTGTAAAACATATGACAGAGTGCCTGACACATTGCAAGAGATCATTAAATTTTAGCTATTATTAACTTATTCAAAAAAAGTTCTTTGTGCCCCTATATTCTGGATGTTCCCATTCCCTTGAGGTTCTGTCCTTCAATCTTCCCAGGAACCATGCAGCCCAGTGTAAATGCAGCAACAACTAAAGGATGATGAAGGATCTCAGCTTTTCCCCATGTTGAGGAAAGTATGCTGGGAACATTCACTCACACTTGATGAAAAAGACACTGACCATAACCACATAGATATACATTAAAAAATGTGTTGTCCTGCAACTGTTGCTTTCAAGACAAGGAATGGTAGATTCTTCAATAAGTATAAGGCATTAACTAGATAAAGAAAATGATAGAGATAACTCTCTAATATTAAGATCATGAGACAAATGCTTCCCAAGTTTTCTCCTGATCATGACAATTTTCCTGTGGTTGAGGTAATTGAACATCACTTAATTCCAGAGTAAAATATATTTCATAGTGTCATCTCTCCTCCTATAATACATTATCTAGTGTAGACTGATGACCCTTTCTGTGCTTTTGATAAATTCTCTAGTCAGCAGAAGTAATGTTAATGAAACATGAAGAGTCAACATTAATTAGAGTTAATGAAAAATTAAAACTCTCTTCTCATTACTATGTGCATCTGACATTTTGCCCTCACTGAAATAAAGAAAACTAATTAATGAGTTTAATGCTGCACTTTTCTTTTACTACATTCTCGAAATAGATTTAGAAAAGATTGTCAACAAGTTAAAATCAAACATTCTGTAGAGGGCAATTTTCAGTGTAGAATTCCTATCAGGAATGAATTCATTCTCACCTGAGTAACACCCACTGAGAGGTGGAAACACATGTGTGGTAAGGTAGCTATGGCCTAGAAACTCACTCTGTCTATATACTAGAGAGAAGTCCATTCCTATCTTCTGCACAGTTATTGTCATCTTTTCCTTCATTCTATTTACAATCTATAAGATAGTACACTAGAAATATTATTAAAAAATGCAATTTTTAAAATTCTTTGTCTAAAGAAATCCAAGATATTTTTTTTAGTGAAGCAGAAGAGTGAAATAATTTTCTCTAGATTTTTTTTTCTACTTTAAGTATAAATCATGAACTCCAACATGATTTCTGTTATGATTATGAAGAGAAATATTAAGATTAAGCTATTCATCAATAGGTTAATGATTCTATTACTATATGTTTCTATTATAAAGAGAGCTATAAATATTTTCAGTTAATAATCTCAAAAACAATTCTCTATAATCTAAACACATATTCCCCTCGGGCAATATCTTACTGATCATATGTCATGCTTATTTAGGGCACAAAAAAGTACAGTTTATTGACCAAGAAACAATTTTTTAATCTTATTTATCTTAGTTGTTTTTATTATTTTATCTATTTTCTTATTATTTGAGTATGTGTTGAATTCATTTGTTGTTGGTGTTGCTCATATGCATTTATCCCTAATTTCTCCTAAACACAGTTCAATTTTTATATCCTAATCTTCCTTAATCGTTTCTTGTGTCTAAAAACAAATCAGACTTAGGTAAAAAGAAGCTTTTTTTTTTTTTTTTCAAAATGACTAGTGTAATAGGGATAATGCTCCAACTTCAGAATCTGCAAGTGTCTCAAAATCAAATAGAAAAAGAATTTTCTTTTATAGGGAGGGATAATCAAGGCAAACAAGAACTTTGATGAGAAATTAGTCAAAAGAGTGAGAGTGAGGAGATAGCATGTTCAGGATGGTCTGAAATGTTTCTCACTATGGTTAGCCCATTTCAATTCTATGGATGTGCTGTGTATTAGTCAGTGTTCTCCAAAAAAACAAAACCAATAGCATGTGTATCTAGAGAGGAACATTTATTTTAAGGGATTGCCTCACATGGTTATAGAGGCTTTGTAAGCCTAAAATCTTCAAAGTAGGCTGGGCAGGATGGAGACTCAAAAAAAGTTACAGTTGGAGTCCAAAGGCAGAATTCTGGCAGATCTTCTTCTTGCCTAAGGTAGTCCTTCTTTGTTCTGTTAAGGCTTCAACTGATTAGATGAGGCCCAACTAAATTATGAAGGATAATCTGTTTTACTCAGACCAACAATTTAAATGTTAATCTCGTCTAACAAAAGCCTTCACAGAAACATCCAGAACAATGTTTAACCAGGCCAGCCTAAGTTGACACATAAAATTAAGCATCACAGGATGTTAAGGGAGGATGTTTTACATTTTAGTGCTTGTTCAACCTTGGGGGAAGCAAAAAACTTGCGGGGAGCCTATGGAGAAGAAAAAGTCTGATTAAAATTTAGTTAAGATAAAGCAGAGGGTAAGAAATGCACAAATGTGAGCATTTGGGCATATGTTCTTCTTCGACCTTCAGTTTCCTGGATATGTTTGTCAGTTTCAATACAAACTGAGTAAGTACCTACAAAGACGTTATGTTTACTGTCAGAATTAACACTTCTAGCTTCATCTCCTGACATTAAAAGAGATAAGAGCTCTGGAAGAGTTCGCTGAGGAACTATTTTGGAGGGGAGGTATTTTGGTAGGTTAGTTAAAGAAATTAAAACATAAAGTAGATGTTTTAAAAATTCAAAGGAAAAGGCTTAAAGGGTTTCAAAGATCCCAAAAAACTGGTAGTAGCATCAGATGGCATATGATTTTAGGAATCAAGAATGCTTATACATTCAACAGTTGTGTCTTTACTATGGGTTGGCACTATGCAAAGCAATAAACATTCATATAAGGTTGAACAATATGGAGACTCTTCCCTGATACTGTAGAGGTTACAGTAATAGTAGAGAGAGACATGAGTAGATTATACAACTCCATATCACTTGAGTACCACAAAAAATAAAATTGGTTACTTTCACATATATGTGTGTAAGCATCTGTATAAAGATAAAAAATATATGTCACCAAGTGTTTTATTCTGCAAGTCAGTCAAGGTATTAATACAGTTTTGAATTTTAAAACTGTTCACAAGGCTGGGAGAAAAAAAAAACTATTATTTCTTTTAATTATATTTTTCTTATTTTTAATTATATGATCTTTAATATACTTTGACTAGAATAATTTTTTTCCACTTATGTTCACCTGGCAAAATTCTATTCATCTCTCAGGACAGAATTTAAATATCAAATTCTCTGAGATTTCCTTATTCCTGCTCAGTCAATTATTCCCTAATTCATGTTTCTATAACATTTCACATACAGAGTTTTATTTATTTTTCTGTTCACGTTAGGTTTAATATTTTTTTGTTAGCTCATATTTCTCTCCCACCAAACTACGAGCTGTTTGAGAAAAGCAGCCATGTCTTTTGAACTTTGCAAATTAGAACCTAGCAGTGTCTTCTGATACATAAAAAGTATATGGAAGGAAAGAAGGAAGGAAGGAAGGAAGGAAGGAAGGAAGGAAGGAAGGAAGGAAGGAAGGAAGGAAGGAAGGAAGGGAGGGAGGGAGGGAGGGAGGGAGGAAGGACAGGAGAGAGGGAGGGAGAGAGTGTGTCCTGTAATTGAACAGTATGTTGCTTGGATGTTTGCAGTGTTTATCAGTCAGAACCACCTGTGTTATGTTGTGGGAACATAAGTTTAAAACAATAATGATTTACTTATACCTCATACTACATAACCATTATGGATCCACAGGAAAGATCTTTTCATTATAATCAAAGTTTACAGAGCAACTGCTGTCTTATATTTTGCTAGTCACCATACAAGAAGGAAAATAAATGTTTACAGGTCTCACACAGAAATTAAATGTTGGGATTAGAAATAAAGCTTGTTATCTCCACTCACAATCCATTGGCAAAGCTGGTGTTCAGGCCACACCAAATCACAAACGAACCAAGAAAATGCAATTCTACCATTTGTCTGGAGGAAAAGAGTCCATAAGCAGCACTAATGACTGCCGCATATGACAACCAACAAAAATATGTTTTTTGAATTCAGAAAGCCATCTTTTATATCACTAGAAAATATATGTTAGTCATAAGAAAAATTATAGGGAGGGGATTAATCATGGAACACTATATTCAAACTCAATCTAAAAACATATGTTTTATATAGCACTGTAAAATAATATTTTAATATTATCTAATTTTCATTATTACCTTTTTAAAAATCTCATGCTTTTTATTTGAGTTTTTGTTCTTTTTTTATTTTATTATTATTTTTAATTTTTTAAAATTTCAGTTACATTTGACATAATATATTAGTTTCAGATATACAACGTAGTGATTAGATATTTATATAACTTACAAAGCGATCACCCTAATAAATCTAGTACCCATTTTTGCCCACTAACTGTAGTATAAAAATTTCAAAGAATTTTGTTGTGGGAGTATCAAAAAGCAAGAGTAAAAGACTGTCATTATAATTTAACACTTCTCTAACAAGTAGTTAACCTATTCCCCTTTTCATCAGACACTCATTTTAATTATTAAATTAAATTAATGAATTAATTAAAGCTTGGTTTTCACAAAGCTGTGCTGGAGTATGACCTACTCAAAAAGGCTTTGTATACAGAACTGTTAAACAGGGTAGAGAAGGGTTAATAGATAAGATTATAGAAACCAAATTCTAGAGAACACAATTTCTACATCTTCCCCCAACTAATGGTATCATATCCAATAATGGAAGAAAAGAGAGGAAAAACACCTTCCAAAAACAGTTTTACAAATATGATAATAACAATAGGCAGTGTGAACCAGTGGGAAGAGTCCTATTCTTGGATCTAAAAATCTTTATTTTAGTCTCCACCCCTCTGATTATCCACTGTATGATTCTGAAATTTCAAACCTTTCAAAGCTTCAGTTGTCTCTTCTGTGAAATGAGGACATCAAGACTCATTCTACCTCATTCTTAGTATTCTTCAAAGAATCATATGAGACAATGTACACAAAGGATTTTTTTAAACTGTAAAACATAAATGTCATAGTCTTATTATTAGTTACATAAGAGCAAACCTCACAAAACACTTAAGACACTGATATTAGAGTCCATAACTCTTCTCAATATTTTCGAAAAAAAAAGAATGATGCTAGTTTATAACATTTAAAAAAAAAGAGGCGAAGGATTAAAGAAGTACAAATTAGTAGTTGATAGATGATCAAGCGGATGGGGAGCACAGCATAGGGAATGCAGTTAGCATTAATGTAATGGCTAGGTGGAGAGCTAGAGGAGAAAAAAAGCAATCAGAAGAATTGTTTTATAAACTATATAAATGTCTCACCAATGTACTGTATACTTGAAACTAATAGTAAAATAAAATTTAAAAAATAAAATTAGAAACCAAATAATGCACCTTATTTCATATGATATTGTTATGGTAGATTCATGACACTACATTTGTCAAAACCTACAGAAATCTACAATACAAAGAATGAACCTTAATGTATGAAGGTATTTAAATTATCATTTAGTAAGTCAGCAGATTCCAGGATGAAATGAAGAATGGGACAAAACAATCCAACTATATTGCCAAATTTACGAAACAACCTCACTAAAGGAGATGGGTGGGGAGGGGAGGAAGTCACTGACCTCAGTAACTTTGTGAATGAATGCAGAATACAAAACTAAAGGCAAAAGACACAACACTGTACTCTAGTTGATTAGTCATTGCCCTTTTGGGTACATGTTAACAATTCCAAAATCACTATACAAGTATACTGGGATTGCACAAACAAATAAGTGAATGGTGAATGGTACAAGTCAGGTTTCTCACTACTGAAGTGGGAGGTTACAGATGAACTGAAGGGGAAAGTTAGAATGAGTCATATCATACAAGAATAGAATTAGAGACATTAGAATGAACTAATGTTTAGATTAACATATATATTGATCAATAAATCAGAAATAATTATTGATGCATATGTATACATGATTTGGATAAATATATTTCCAAGTTCTGTCCACTGAGACCTAGAAGCAATGACATCTCAATAGAAACAAGCATACCTACTGTTCAGATCTTGATTTCCAATGCTGTTATCCAATAAAAGGAACCAGGTTTCTGGAGAATTGGCTGATTCTAAGACTATGAGAGGAAATATATAAGATGAGCTTAGAGCATTTTACAGTGCCAAGAACAAAGGAAGTCCATAGAAAAATAAAAGAACAGGAGTATGGCATATCAATTTAGGAGCCAACTGAAAGAACCCTCAATGGCCAAAACTAGAACAATTTAAGCAAAAAAAGTACTGGACTATAACCCAATGTATAAAATTAATATTCATGAATTCATAATCTAAAGAAAAGATTAAATAGCTAATATAAGTAGATAATTTCTCGTGTTGAATTCCGGGTCTGTCCATATTGTCTTAAATGGCAGGGTTACCTTATATGGAAACGAGGTCTTTGCATATTGAAACAGGGTCTTTGCAGATGACCCTGAGAAGGGGAGATTATCCTAGATTACCCAGATGGGCTCTAAATTCAATCACAAGTGTCCTTATCAGAGGGAGGCAGAGGGAAATTTAAAACAGAGGAAAAGACAATGTGACTATGGAGTCCAAGATGTGAGTGGTGCAGCTATAAGGCAAGGAACAGTGGCAGTCACCAGAAGCTAGAAGAGTTAAAGAACATATTTTCACCTAGAGTCTCCAGAAAGACACACAGCCCCGACAATACCCTGATTTCAGCCCAGTGACACTGATTTCAAACCTCTAGCCTCCAGAACTATGAGAGAATAAATGTCTGTTGTTTTAAGCAGCTAAGGTTTTGGTAACTTATTATAGAACCCATAAGTTAGTAAGTAATGGAATTTGTTTCTCAACCAGGTTCTCCATCTCCAGAGCTTTCATGTCTAATCACTATGTGACACTCCTTTTCATGCTATCTAGAGGCATAACATACAAACTGGTACACCACTTAGCTACATAGGAAATTTAGGGTCCATGTGATATTTTTCCTAATCTCAGTGACCCTCTGATATTCAGATTATCTAATAAATTGGTACTGTTTTATTTTTGGAATGCAAAGAAAACACATTGCCAAGAAAAATAGCCTTTTTTGGAAACTGCCAGATGAGAAATTTTTATTTCCATATACTTAGTACTTTCAGATTTACATACTGTATATTCAGTAACTAGGCACAAGAGAGCAATTAATTTTCTTTTTGTGCCTAAGGGGAATGAAGCAAATTAAGTGGAGATATCAACCTGTCTCTTGGTAGCCACCTACACTTGGAATTTCATTTATTTATATAAAACATCATATTTTTTCTAAGCAAAATTCAGGTAAAGATAAAATGTTTTTTTCATTTCAAAAAATACTTAATTGAATATAAATATTGATAGTTGATTCTCATGAGTTTATATGAAAGAAAAACATTAACAAATCCCCTGGCAGTCTCTTTAAAACTATTATGGATAAGAATACTAAAATCTTGTTACTTGAATCATTCTCATTGTTCATCATTATCACCTTATCATTACATACTACTTTTGAAATTACATAGACTTTTCACATACATAGTTTTATTTTATTCTCTCAACAGCCTTTTCAGGTACATAGTAAAGTCTATTACATTTGTTTTTTTACCCATTTTCCAGATATGTCTACTTCCATTTTATGAGACTAACCAAATTTACTTAGAATTTAGTGAGATAAACCAAGTTTAAGTAATCTGCCCAGGATGCATAACTAGTAAAATACAAAATTGGGACTATAACACAGGTCTTCTACATCCTAAACCAGTTCTCTTTCCATAACAGCAGTAGTCCTAACACAATAAAATATTAATTAGCCAAAACCCAACTAATTGTAATCCTTAGTGATAACATTTTTATTTTGTTCTATACTTTTATTAGGAGAAAGAGGCACATTGTTAAGTAGCACATAAGAAATACAAAACTCAATAAAACATTTTCTATAGTAGATGTGGGGATCTAAAAGGTATATGTTCAGACTAAATCTTTAAAAACATTTTTATTTACAGTTACAATTACAGCCCCAAAATGATTTATGTTAATAATAATGGCCTAAGGCCAGTGCAAGATCCTTAGTTATCAAAGAAAGAATCAATTACCTTCAGTAGATTACCGTGACTGAGGCAGAAAAGTGGACTAACACAATTAAAATATGTTTAAAACGTTTTCACCAGCAAGAAAGGAACCAACATTGTTGCCGTTTAAGTACTCACATAAGCAAGAACTCTGTTAACCATAATGCACATTTCCCAGCATTCCAGTATATTGCAGTTTTACTATACTATTTTTCACAAAGTATTCCAAATTCATCAAAATGTTATTGTCAGGAAATAGTTAACAAGTGCTAATTTCTTTTTCTTCCCTGCTTTATTGAAATACAATAGATAATTAGTTGCTCGTATTTGTATTGTACAATTCAATGAGTTTGTTAGCATACAATACTATACCAGTTTCAGTTGTACAGCATAGTGATCAGAGATCCATATAACTCGCAAAGCCCTCTTTCCCCTTACATATTTATTACAACATTATTAACCATCTTCCCCATGCTACACTCTACATCTCCATGTCTAGTCTGCAACTATCCATTTGTACCTCTTAATCCCTTTGCCTTTCTTGCTGTCCCCCCAACCTCCCTCCCATCTAGTAGCCCTCAAAATATTATTTCCACTTTTGTTGTTGTTGTTGTTTATTTTTGTTCTTTAGATTCCACATGTACGTGAGATCATGTGATATTTATCTTTCTCTATCCAACCCACTTCATTCAGCACAGTAGCCTCTAGGTCCATCAAGGCAATATCTTTTTCCATCCCCTTCTTTTTAGTCTGTGTGTGTCTTTTAATCTGAAGTGAGTCACTTGTAGGCAGCACATGTAGGGGTCTTGTTTTCTTATCCATTCAGCCACTCTATCTTTTGGTTGCAGCACTTAATTCTTTTCCATTCGAGGTACTTGTTGATAGGAATGTAGCTGTTACCATTCTTTATTCCTGTTTTTGATACATGTATTTTTCTTCTTAAATAAGTCCCTCTAACATTTCCTGGAATACTGGCTTAGCGTTGATAAATTCCTTTAGCTTATTATTGTCTGGGAAGCTCTTTATCTGTCCTTCGACTCTAAATGATAGCTTTGCTGGATAAAGTATTCTTGGTTGTAGATCCTGGGTTTGAATCATATCAAATATTTTTGTGCCAAGCCCTGCTGTCCTGAATGGTTTCTTTTGAGAAATCAGCTGCTGGACTTATGGGTGCTCCCTTATAGGTAACTAACTGCTTTTCTCTTGCTGATTTTAAGAATCCCTCTTTGTATTTAACTTTTGGCATTTTAATTATTATGTGTCTTGGTGTGGGCCTCTTTGAGTTCATCTCTTTTAGGACTCTCTGAGCTTCCTGAGGTTGTATGTCTACTTCCTTCACCAGGCAAAGGCAGTTTTCCATCATTATATCTTCAACTATATATTCAACTTCTTGTTCTCCCTCTTCAGGTACCCCTATGACATAGATATTTTTACTCTTAATAGTGTCCCATAGGCTCCTTAAATTACTATTATAGTCTTGGTTTCTTTT
>JAQQSQ010000471.1:0-14414 GCA_028627145.1 Eidolon dupreanum
TTGTTATTTGAGATATATAGGTGAAAAGACAGCAAACTCATAATAGTTGAAAATAGTAACACTTTATATGTAACGTATGTAAGGAGAAGTAGAGGAGAGGAGGGACGTGGTATATGTAGAGACATAAGTGACTCACTGTGCTTGTTGCTCGGTGAGGCAACACGCTTCCTACACTCCTAGGTAGGCACTTGTAAATTTCATTTTAAGATGAGGAATCTGAGGCATACAGACTGGTAGCAGCGTGATGGGCTAGGCTGTGCTGCAGTAACAAGCAGCCCCTATTTCAATGGCTTAAATCAATAAAGGTTTATTTCTTGCTCATACAGATGTCCATGGCAGCTGCTCTGGGACTCTGTTCTGCGCTGTCGTTGTTTTCCGAGGGAACTCTGGGTGACAGAGCATCTGCCACCTAGAGTATTACTGATCTCTGTGTCAGAGAAGAAGAAAACATGGCAAAACTTGCATGTCCTCTTAAAGCTTCACCTAGATGTAATGTATTTGCTTCTGCTCTTTTTTTTTTGGTCAAAGGAAAGACTCCAGCAGGGTAGGAATATGTAATCCTATTATCCAGAGGTCAAATAATTTACCTGAAGGGCAGAATCTAGACCTAAGCCAGATGTTATGATTGTAAACCTATGCCTTCCTTCCTACACCACAGTTGTCCCAAATGATCCTTGAAATAAAGTTGTTTCATTTACTTATTCTTTTCACAGTTTTTTTTCCCCATTTCTAAGTCTGAAATATTCCCTTCTTTGTATTTCATCAGTATGGGCGACATAACTCATATAGAAATAATTCATTTCTTTAGCATGCCTGTTTATTTATATACAGATGCATATTTTCAATTTCTTCATTTCAAGTTCAGAAAGATCTGTTGGTAATGAATTTTCATTAAAGTAGTACAAGATTGAAAAATAAAATAAGCGTCAACACATTTTCCAAAATAATCAACACAAACCCAATGTGAGAACCAAACAATTATTACCTTCAGAATTAGCCCCAGATTATTAAAATGCAATTATACTTGGAAAAGTAACCCAGCAGGGGGACAGATGCATTTCTTCTCATCTTCATAATCAATTTTCTCAGTATACAGGGGACACTCCCGCCACACTCTCCTAATATGCTAACAAAATCCAGGACTCAAGGGGAGAATAATTTGTCTCTTCCTCTCTAATAATAATTTCTTTCTTTCTCAAAGTTACCAATCAGATACCAAGATACAGTCGGTCATGGCTTATAGATGTATTTTAGGTGGCTCGTCGTGTTTACAATTTAAAAAATTAGCTGCCAATACTTAACATTCTTGCATACAAAGTTGAATTTTCAGCTTCTCTTGGAAGAGCTGGCTACTCTGGGTCCCCTTCCCTGTGGCAGCAGTTAACTGAGTGATGACTGCCCCTTCGGGAGGCCCCTGTGCTGTTTGAATCCCCACTATCCCCATCTGGGGCTTCTTCACTCATTTGAGTTTCCCAGTGGAGGGCAAAGAGGAACTGGGGCATTTCCCAACATCTCTGTCACCCCGAGTCTCTGCTGTCTTCCCAGCCCCAGCTGGCAGAAGCCTCCTGAGGCCCCGAGCTGCTTCTCTAAGGACAGTCTGCAGGGCTGTGAGCCAGATGCCACAGCAGAAGGTACCAGTGAACGTAGCCCGAGGCAGTGCCCACATTCCCTTAGCTGCTGTCAGAGGCTTCAGACAATGCCTGGGTGCCTTCCAACTTGGCGCCTCACCTTGCCTTTCCACTTTTGTCCTTGTTACAGGGACAGTCCACCCCTTCTTTGGCCTCATGAGGTACACAGACTCTTGGACTGGCTATGGCCTTCCTTTCTTTGGAGTGCTCTCCCGGCCTCCCGACCAGCAGCCTCAGGTCATATCCTAGCTGCTTCCTGTGGCTCTGTCCACTGTTCAGGCTCTCAAGCTCTGCAGAGAGCAAGTCTGTAATCGTGTCTTTGCCTCAGGAAGCTGGATGATGAACTGACCAACGGACAGAATAGAGAGTCGAGAAACTGACCCATTCACATACAGTCACCTGATTTATGACAAAGGCTGCACTGTCATGCAGTGGGGCCAGGAGGGTCTTTTTAATAAAAGTGTTGAGTTGACTGCCTATCTGCATGGAAAAAAAGTCTGTCTTTACCTCTACCACACACATACACAGGAATTCAGGAAGGCTGCAGATCTAAAACAAGAAGGCCTTGGGAAGAATACAGAGAACACTCTCACGGCCCAGGAGTGGCATCTGTTTATTTAGTTCGTTTTTTTTTTTCTTAAGTCATCCAACACAAAGCGAGATTGAGAGCCTATTATATACCGGGCTCTGCTTTGCGCAGCATGGATGCGCAAGTCAGAAAGACAGTTCCTGGCCCTGGAGAGGGCACATCAACCTAGTACAGGGAGGAGTCAAGGAACAGAGAAGCTCACCCGAAGCGTGAGGAGAGCTGTAACAAAGCGTCGTGCCAGCCTGGAGGTGGTGGTGTGGGGATAAGGGAGGGCTTTCTGGGGGAGGTGATGGGCGGACGAGAGAGCAGGTAGCCAGGAGGAGAGGGGAAAGGAGATGACCAGACAGAAACCAGCATCTACCAAGGCGAGGAAAGGCAGGAATTGCTACCCACTTCTTAAAAACGTGTAGACATTCTCTTTGCTCATTTGTTGGATCCTTGTAGAGAAATATCACATATGGGTTTAGTGCATTCCCCTTGACTTCATGATGCAATGTCAAAGACGGGTCTTGTAGTAGTCACACAGGTGAGGACAGGTGGATTTAAAGCATGACTTAGCCAAGTCTGCTTCACTCTCTGGGGGATACGGTGGAATTAGAGCTCAGGTCTATGCATGCCTACTTTTATAGTCCTTCCACTATGCTAGGTGGCTGCCAGCTCAGCCCATGCCAGCTCTCTGGGACACCACAGAACCTTGTAGGCTTTGAGAACAAGAGGAAGGATGCTCTAAGCGGTCTTGGGCCAGTTTGCAACAAGCAGGGGAGTGCCTTCAAGTTGTCCAGCACGGTTAAAGCGAAGGGACTGGCGTGAGGCAGGTTCTATGAAAAGAGTCTCAGAGGACTGGGGCCACAGGTGTGCTGAGTCCACAGTGTCCATTTTATACTAAAGGACTCTCAGTGTAAGGAGGAGTGTCTGGAAGAAAATGCACACTTGGACGCAATGCCCAACATCTGTCACTAGGTGGCGCTCAGATGCAGGCAGAAACGGGTGGCTGAAGGTTTTGCAGCGGCTGCACCTGCGCAGAGGTTAGCGGAATGTGTTGTTACCTGTAACAAACCGTGATGTAGGTAGGGAGACTTGGACACACGCAAAACGACAATCTCTACGTTCTGACTGCCAGGGTCGGTCTTGGTCCTGTCACAATTCCTGGGCTGAATGTCCCTATTGGCCTTGGGGGGTCTGTAGGCCCCGAAACTAGCAGGGAAGCAGGAAGTAGCAGTGTGGGCTCTCATTTTCGCTCTATGGGAGACCACAAGCAGCTGAACTTGGACTTCGTAAAGATTATTCATCCCCTCCCCTACACGTGTAAAACTCAACCCTGCACCTGCAAGACCCCAAAGGTGCATGGTGCAAATTGGCAAGGAGTATCTTTCTAGATTTTCTGATAGTGAAATTCCAGATGGCCTCCTCAGACCTAGTGTTTTGTTTTGTTGTCCTTGTGACAAGTCTCTTGGCACTTGGAAACCTCAGTTTTTTCATCTGCGATGTGGGGATAATTACAGCCTGTGCCTCCTCGGGCCTCTCTGAGCATCATGTGAAAGAACAGACGAACCAAGGGAGCGTTGCAAACTGTAAAATGCTCTAAGTAGCTCTACCTGTGGCGCTAAGTCTTCTGTTATGCTATTTACCTATCTTCCTCCTCCTGGAGAGCACGTGACGTGGGCCAGGCATGGTTCTCAGCGCTCCATCATCCAAAAATCTCCCCGCACCCTTAAGGCAGCACTTCTGTGCCCCTACCAGGCTAGCTAGTGATGAGGGACGGGGGTGCTTCAAACCTAGGCTTGTACCTTTAAAACTTACCTCCCTCACCACTACCCGAGATGGCCTCTCCTAATCAAAGACAAATAGCTACGGTGGAAAATTATGTTCCTTATTTTCCACATTTTAATTTATTTCCAGATGAAGGCTTAAAAGCTGTTTCCCTTGCGGGTCTCGCCTCCATCCACACACACCTGCAGCCTCGAGGCCCTTCTTAGGGCCTGGCTGTTCTGTAATCCCAGCCACCTCTCCCACCTGGGGTGGAGTGGAAGCGGGAAGGAAGGCGGAGGGGAGAGCTGGAAAAGCAGGATGGGAGCACCCTGCTCCGTGCGTCCTGCTTGGGGGAGGCTGGAAGAGGTGAGGGGGTCCCCCACCCCTTGGCACCCATTTGGCTTCTGTTAGAGAGAGTGACACTTTCAGGATATATTTGTCATTGGCCTGTCTGGGCCCTGGTGACCGGAGTTACACTAGGCATTCAGAATTAGGAAATCCAAGACATTTTTCCTGGGGCCGGCAGCCTTCTCACTACCTCGATGCTGTTACTGCCCAACTCTGGCCAGTGAGGCGTCCTGTGACAGGCTCTCCCTCCCTCCCTCCCTCCCTCCCTCCCTCCCTCCCTCCCTCTTCTCTCTCCGAGGCCCCAGGGGGTCTAGGAGCCTCCCAGGTCACAGGGCTTCCTCCAGGGAGCCCTGGAGGAAGATGAGGGAGAGTCTGTCTCAGTGGGAGGACGTTGGACTTGGTACCTTTGCAGCTTTTGTACTTTCATGGAGAGATGCCTGTTTTAACACAGTTCGTGGTTAGCATTTGAATTTAAAATTCAGTAAGTGTTAGGGTTCGAGAAGAGGAGGGGTTGGAGATGCATCTTGTCAATGTATCAAGCTATATAGCACCATCGCTGATGCAAAGGAACGAAGCCAGCTAGACAGAAAAGGTGCTGCTGGGTGAGGCCCCCTTTCATCCTAAGAGTCTAGGATCTAGTGACCGAATTGGATTCATTTGTTTTCATTAAGGTGTAAATGACTGACACATTATGCAACTATCCTTAGATTTTACACAGAACTATAAACGAGGCTTCTCTCAGCCACGTATTCCAGACAGCAGTTCTGGGAGCAAACAAAAGGAGCTGAACCCTTGTGGGATTTTTGTTCTCAGTTTCCCAACTGTGTATTCGACCTCAGCCAACCCCTTCCAGGAGGAGTTGGCTCCAGTGGGTCGGACAGGCCAGGACTGGACCTGGAACCGTGTCTCAGTGACAGGTCCTCGGGTTGGCCACTCCCCCTTGAGTCCAATGACACTTCTGGCCAACTCATACTAAAATGACAAAGCTGGCTCCTTTCCCTGCTGCTTGGTGCCCTGGGGAGGGAGGGGGGCAGAGGGAGACCTGTCTCCTCCTAGGACAATCCTGAAGGCAATTACTTTGTCCTGTGGTCAGGTTCTGAGTCCCAGTTTCCAAGTGTCATCCTTAAACACAGGGGCAGTCGCGTCCAGATGCAAAGAGATGAGAGAATCAACCAAATATTTGCTAAGGGCTTTCCAGCTGGACTCTATGCAGAAAGATGAACCTGGTGGTCAGGTGACTGTGTGGTCAGGTGACTGTGTTTTTGTCATGGGAGCGTGTTGGTTGGGGCACCGTGGAGCGCAGGCCAGGGCCACCCAGCCTGTGCCGAAAGGGGGAAGGAGTGGGAAGAGCTGTCTGTAAAGGGCTGACGCTTGGTGACAAATCAGAGCCAGGCAAGTGGTGAGGGGCCAGAAGGAACTTCCTGAGAGGGAAGCAGCTTGTGCGAAAGCCCCGAGGTGGAAGAGAGAGGGGCATGATCCGGGCTTGGCAGGCAGCTTTGCCTTGCCGCCGCAGGAGTGCCATATGCCCAAGGGTTCACTCCAGAGTCTTAGGTCAACAGCACTGGTGGAAAACCAAATGCTCTTCAGATCAACAGGTCCTATCCCCGCGACAGCTGGGAGCGGGCCCATCAGAGGGCGCGGGGCAGGGCTGGGCTGCCTGGCGTGGTGGGGGCAGAGGTCCTTCCACACCAGACTGGAGGGTCATTGCCATGCCTGGCCCCTTTTAAAGGTCAATGATCCTGAGCGTCTGGAATTAGGGTTTGTCTCTGGTCAGAGGTCATCTCAGCATCACATTTACAAACTCAGTCCCTATGAGTCTCTTAGGGGTCACAGCCCAAGACAGCGGAGGCAGGAGGAGAAACACAGGGCCATCAGGAGATCGCAGAGGCCAGAGGGTGGCCAGGATGCTCATAGCTCTGTAAACCCTCCCTGAGCCCGGCTGGGGTGCGGGAACCAAGGAGCCTCCTTCAGGCCTCCCAGCAGGTGGAACATCTCTGAATCCTGGACCACGCCCAGCCTGCGGCCACAGGGCTCTGGAGACCCCAGCCTGACCTCTGGGCCTCAAGGGCAAGGCAGCCTCTTCGCTGGTCTGGTTCGGTTTGGGTAATGGAGCTCATTTCATTCTCTCTGAGAAGGGAATCCACCCAGGGTCATGGAAAAAGCACAGGTGTCAAATGCCAGTACCAAATGAATCAGTCGCCTCCAACTGGGCAAATCTCTCAACTTCTTGGGACCCGTGATTTCTCATCTGGGACAAGGGTCAGCACCTTCCCCTCGCAGGGTAAAGATCAAACGAGATGACATGTGTAACGCCGAGGGCCAGGCCCGGCTCGGTCCCTCCAGCCGTGGCCTGGCGCCTTCCAGAGGACCATTCCCCTGCCACCCTGGGCCAGATGGACAGAGGCCTGGCTGAACCTGTGGACTCCAGCCTTGGCCGGCTTTCCAGCTGCCCTGCGGCTCACCGCCTGCAGGGGGAAGCAACAGAACACACAGCTGAGGCCAGGCCCCACCAAGCCCAGGCTGTGTGCTTTCCCTGCAGTCAGCGATAGAAAGTTCTCTGCATCAGTGAATACAGCTTGGGTCAATTTGTTTTTAAATGCGTGATGTTTGAGATTCCTTTATGAAAGCCTTTCACATCTGGCATTCAAAGAAAATCATCAGTCTAGACTCTCAGGCCCGATAGCGGCATGTATGAAATTTGGGCCTGTCTTTCGTATCCCTCCCTGCTCCGAGCCCTCCCTCCAGCCCTCCCTCCCTCCTTCTCTTCTTGTGACCTTTTATCTCAGCGGGAGCTCTGACTAGAAAGAGGGTTCTGGAAATGTGGTGTGTTTCTCATTAAGTTTCTGCGGCATGAGAGTCACATGACACACAGCTCTTTTTTTTTTTTTCTCCCTTCTCCTCTCTTTATCATGGTATCTACAATAACTCCTGCTGGTTAGGTTTTATTTAATTTGAGCTGTTTGGAGACTGAAATCTTATCGATACAAAGATTTTGAAAAATCTGTTTCTAGGGTGCTCGTGGTACGTTTGGTTCATTTTCCCTTGACACTGAGTTTGGTCAAACAGAATTCCAAATAGAATCAGTCCCCTACTAAGGCCCCAATGTCCCCTTTCCCTTCTCTTTCCAAATCTGAAAATTTCTTTCTTTCCAACTGGAGGCTGTGACGTGGGCAGTTTCAAGGATGGAGGCTGCTGTGTGGGCCTTACGGATCCTCTGGGGTCTCAGGGAGTCTCAAGGCTCAGGAGGATCATGGCTGTGAACCAGCTGCTCCTGGTCCCTGTGTCTGTGAAGAGGCTGTCGGCTGAGCCCAGTGGTGCATGGCAACGGAGGGGAGCGAGAGGCGGGAGAGAGAGAGAGAGAGAGAGGACACAGGTCCTGACAACTGCCAATCTCCTTTATCTCCTCCTGGGGGCGTGGCCTTACTGCTCGAGGCTGTGCGCCCTACACTGCCACCATGAAATGCAAAGCCACAGGCCAAAGTTTGTGCAGCTAGTGTCTCACAATAGGCTTGCAGCTTCCTGCCCTAAAGAGAAGGGCCACGAGAGCACGGACCGAGTCACACCTGTGCAGGTGAGCATTGCGGTCTCTCCTCACCGCTGCCTGACAGTGCTCAGCCACTGGGACTCCTCTTCTCTCAGTCTTCACCTTGGTCTTGGCAGTGAGGGTGGCTGCCCTTTCATCTTCCTTTGAGGAGCAATAGGGTGCTGGGGCTCTTGGGGGCAGCGTCAGCCTGGTCACCTGTGGCTGTCAAGGAGCCCTGCCCCTCACTGTGCTGGCCCAAAGCTGACCCTCAGGTAGGACTGATGATGGCTGTCTCCATGCCTGGCTCTCTGCTGACTTTCGCCCTTTCCTTCTCCTCCTGTGTCACCACGTCACCCTCTGTTACCAACATTTGCAGTGGCCTTTAGGATTCAGCCCCGCCCACTGAACAACGGAATAGAAATGAGGAGTGAGGGCGTCCATTTCTAGTCTGACTGCCACTAACTCCTGTGGGACCTTGGGCAGATCCCTTCCACCCTCTGTGCTTGTCCCCGTCTACAATCCGGGTCTGGGGTCTGAGGTTCGCTAAACTCCCAGCTGGAAGAGCCTGTGGCGGAGGTCAGCAAGCTATCGTCCACAGTGGCCTGTTTTTCTACAGGAAGTTCTGTTGGCACACGGCCACGCCCATCACGTGCACACTGCCCGTGACTGCTTTTGTGCTGCGACAGCAGAATCGAGCAGTTGTGACAAAGACTGACTGCACAGCCTGTGAAGCCTAAGATATTATTATCTGGCTCTTCACAGACAACGTTTGCTGACCTCTGTTCTATGGCTTCAATTTTATTTTATGTTCTCTGGACTGAGGCAGAGTTGCTCCCAGGGCCACTGTAATTTTATTTTGTGGTGACAGGTCACTTGAATGAGGCAGAGGAGGCCAGCCAGAGAGCAGGTGAAGGGCTCTGTCTAATTCTGTTCAGGGTGCGGTAACAAAATACCACAGACCGAGTGGCTGAAACGATAGAAATTTATTTTCTCACAGTTCTGGAGACTGGAAGTTGTTGGTTCATAGGTGGCTGCCATTTTGCTGAGTCTTCGTGTGGCCTTTCCTTGGTGGATGGATGTGTGGAGAGAGAGAGAGAGAGAGTGAGAGCACATTGGCTTTCTGGTGTCTCTTTTTATGAGGACACTAATCCTATTGAATCAGGGCCCCACCCTTATGACCTCACTTAACCTTAATTGCTTCCTTATAGGCCCCATCCCCAACTAGAGTCACAGTGGGGCTGGGACTTCAACATATGAATTCTGCAGGGGGCACAATTCAGTCCGTAACAGAATCCTACTCCTTTACTCAGGAGCCTGTCTAGCTATGCCAACCTGACAGATAGGGAAACTAAGGTAGTGGTGGTCAGATGTTTGCTCTGTGCCTTCGGTTGGAGTCCCCAGAAACAAACCCTGCAATGAGGACTTCTAGGTAAGCGATGCATTGAAGACGTGCTCCCCGGGGCATTGGTGGGGAGTCAGGGAAGGGGAGGGAGAGCACTCAGGTGAAGTCCCCTCCTGCAGGGGGTGGGCAGGGGGTGACTTCACCCTGACCCTGCAGGGGAGCGCTGGACTGTGAGTTCCATCTCAGAGCCTGAAACATCCACCCCTATCAGTCTCTGGCTGGGGGCTGCTTTGGGAGACGCCAGCTCCCAGGCATCTCCTGGGGACAGGCCTTCAACAGAAGTTGCACATGCAGGTGTCAGAAGCCAGACCATAAAGAAGCCAGCTGGGGAGACCACACATCAACCGTAAAGGGGGTGGGAAGGCATCTGGGCAGGGCGTTGACTGTGTGGTTACACCCACAAAGGAAGTCCAAGTCAATAACTGCGTGCATACGGAGGAGCACGTAGGCTCCGTCTGCTAAGACAAACCTTGGCACATCTGCAAGAATGTCCTATGTGTGGAAGTCCTCTGAAGAAGGGACTAAATCTCTGTATTCTTACATTCCCAGGTCTGGCACGGAGTTGGTGCTCAGTTAGGCTTGAGGGCTGCTTAGAGGGTGGCCGAGTGGATGCATGGCGAGGGGCCGGAGAGAGATGTGGACAGCAGGCTCAGAGGGCCACCCCTGCCCTGGAACTCTCCTCACAGCTAGGACGCCTGCACCAGACTGGCAGTCCAGGAAGACTTGGGGTTTGGCCATGGGCCCCAACAAAGGACTTTTCTGAGTCTGAGTTTTAAAGACTTCCTTTGCCACACAAGGGATTGGCCTTTCCCCAAGAGTGGGGTGACATACAGGGGCGCCACAAGGTTGGGGGTGGGGTGGGTGGGAACACATGACTCCCATGTGGCTGGAGTGAGATTTTGTTTCAATCTTGATTTTTTTTTTTTTTTTTTTACACTGAACAAATAGAACGGTGGCTGATTCCATGCGTTTTTGCCAGTTTTGTCACATTGCCTGGATTCCCTCCCCACCCCCCTTTGGGAGAACTGAACTGAAAAAACTATTAGAAATAATGAGAGTTCAGTAAAGCAGCCAGTCACAAAATAAATGTACAAAAATCAATAGCTTTCCTATTTCCAACAGTAACCACTTAGAAAAAAAAATAATGGAAAAGAGATCTCGCTCACAATAGAAACAAAAGATATTTATCACCTCCGAGCAAAATTCGGGGCGAAGACGGGCGTGCGCAGTCTCCCCCTTCCGTCCCAGGCATGCGTCTGCGGCGGGAGAGGGAATCGGGAAGCTGCCTCTCTCATTCCTGGCCCCTGCCCCTCGGACCTTGCGGCCAGAAGATCGAGCCAGTGTGTTTCCCCAGCTCTCTTGCCTCCTCCGAGGCGTGCTGAAGATAGAAGCTCTTGACAGCTGCTCTGGGCAGCTGCCAAGGGGCTGCTGGTGTCCCGTCGCGGTTCCTGTGGGTGGTCGCGGCAGCCCAAGGCAGGGCCTGGGTCGCAGGCTTTTCGCTGGAGAAGGGAGCGCGAGGACGCGGCGCTGTCTCCTGGAGGGTCGGGTGGACCCTGACGGGCTGCGGGGTTGACCCCTTCGACCACACTGGGGTGTCCCGATGGACAAGCTGGCCGAGTCAGTGTGAGTTCAGGGCACAAAAGATATGAGGATGGTGTCATGTCTGGAATAGGATTAGGTCAAGGAACAAGTCCAAGGATTTTTTTTTTTTTCGTCTCAGGAACCTTCTAAGATTACCTCTGACTTGGATGGAAGTCTCACATATATTAGCCAGGACGTTTTTCCTTTGCAAACAGTACAAAGCCTAGCTTCAGCTGCTCCCCGCCCGCACCAAAAATATAAATAAAAAATACAACACCAAACAGGAGTACCCCACCCCACCCATCTCTCACTGCCAGCCCCCATGGTTGCCGGAGGAGCCTGCTTTGCCCATTGTCATGGCAGGCCGGAAGGGAAGGGGTACCAAAGTCCCCTGGGAAGAAGCCTGACACAGCTACAGGTAGGAGAGGTGGGTCAATACCCCCGTTCCCTTGCCCCTCAGGCCAAATGGCTCTGAATATGTGCTCCCAAAAGTCTCTGGGGGTCGCCTTCAGCTGTTACCTGCTCGGTCATGTGTACCTTCTCCTCTTTGTCTCACTTCCCCTTCCCCCAACGGTGTTTTCAGGGATCAATTCTCAAATAAACTGTTTGCATATGAATCTGTTTAGGGGGAGCCTCAACAGAGAAAGAGAGAGAGATAGGGAGAGAGAGATAGAGAGAGAGAGAGAGAGAGAGAGAGAGAGAGAGAGAGAGAGAGAGGATTCAACTTCATATAACTGGGGTACAGGGATAGATCTGGCTTCAGGTAGTGTTGGATCAGCAGACTCAAACAGTATTATTAGGACTTTATCTCTCTCTTCCCATCACTTAGCTCTGCTTTCTTTCCAGGCAAAAATTCTCCCAGCAGTCCCAGGCTTATATTCTCCCAACTAAACTATTCTCGCAGAAAGAGGAGAACTTATTTCTGTCGGCAGTTCCAGGAAAGTCATAGAATTGCAGATCACTGGCCTGACTTGCACACGTCTGAGCCATCGCTGAGGCCAGGCAGATGCAATCATGTGCCTGTGGTTCCCTTTCAGGTCCTCTTCTGCACATTCTCGTGCTACGTCTCTCACTGGCTCTGTTGCACACACTGGAAAGATCCGAAGAAGCCAAGGGACAAAGATCCGAAGGGACTTCTGTTTTGGAAGCGGATGAGAGCAGACTCTTGCCTGTGTGCATGTGCTGATGTGTACAGAAGGGAGGAGCCCTGGGTTTACCTGTACCTGCAGAATCTAGTCACTCGCTGACCATCAGACAACACTGGTGAACATTTTCGGGGAACCACTGGGTAAGCCAGACCACTCTTTTCCTCAAAGTTATGAGATACAAAGAAAATGAACATCCCAGCTGAAGTACTGCATCCCTCTGCTTTTCATACGAGTGATTTCTGTAGAAGAAGCTAACCTTGGACAAGAAAATAGAAGGGAACTGACATATGGAGAGCGACTACTCTGTGCCTGGCATCATCTTAGCGTCGTAGGTTGTGATTTACTTAACAGCAACCCTATAGCGCTCCTCTTAAGCTATGAGATGTTAAGTCAGGTGCCAAAAAAAAGCAAAACAGGGACTCAGAGCCTGGACCGTTCGACCTCTCAGCCATGGTGTTTCCATGACTCCCGTTGCCTTCCCTCGGGAATAGTGCTGGGAGAGGGAAGTCTGCTCCGCTGGTTCTGTGAATATGATGAACTCTCTTCCCGTTAGTCTAAGTACGAGGACATTGGAAAGGAGAAACTTTAAGCAAGTGAGACAAAGTCATACGTGATGTTATTAGAAGCAATCCATCAGTGCCTGTGAAACCACAGTTTGCTTAACAGCAAAGAGTAAGCAGTTTGCTCAGCTCCAGGCTGGAGAAACCTGCTTATGTGCAGGCAAGAGGCTCAAAGGACAGCTTGGCTCCCAAAAGCTGCGCCTGCATTGCTGTGATTTTGTCCCCAGCGCCCAGTTCAGTGCCTGATACACAGTGGTGTTCAGCATGTATTTGGTGAGTGAATGAACAAATGGATGCATACTGGTGGCTTTTTTTTTTTTACGTGACGTTATTTTCCAAATGTCTTTCCGTGACAACAAATAGATCATTTCTGATAGCTGCATAATACTTCCTCGTAGGTCAATTTATTTAACAATTTATTGAATTAACAGTTCAAACTTGTTTGATATATTTATTTATTTAATTCCTTATTTCGAACAGTCGAGCAGTTTACATTTTAGGGGGATATTAAACGATGTTATGAATACACATCTTTGTATGTAAATGTTTTTAAAATTTTCAAATTACTTCCCTAAGATATATGCAGGAAATAATTGCTTGGTTAAATAGCAGGTGCATTTTTAGTCTTTTTCTTTCTTTTTTCCTTTAATTATTTATGTTTTTTTGATACACATGGCCAAATAGCTATCCATAAATATTAAGGAAAAATGTAATTTATTTTTACAATTAAATAGTATTCGCACTTGACACAGTCTTGGGCTAGACTTATCAGACATCTTAGCACATATAAGCACTCCAAAGCTAACTAATTAATTTTTGTGGCTTCCTGTTTAAGGCAGGTGGGCCAGTGGATAAGATTCGGAAATCCTTTGCTTGCTTCTTCTTTCCACCATCCTGCTCTGTGACTCTTTGGTGAAGATGAGCATCACGTCTTTGGGCTTGTGACGCCACATCTCACGCAGCTGGTATTCCGTTCTACTTCCTCTCCACCCCCATAACCTCATTTAGCGCCTCACGCAGGATCCAGATTCCAAAAATACTTGTGGAATTCAGTGTGTTGGCAAGAGTGTGAGAAACCCATACTCACACACGCTGTGGGTGGGAGTATTAACTGGTGCAGCCACTGGGAAAGCAATCTGGCAGCATTTATTACAGTATGGACTGTGAATACCCTGTGATTCAGCAATTACACTTCCATGTCTTCTCAGGAGAAGTCTTTGCACGTGTGCAGATGTTCTCTGCAGTCCTTATCATAAAAGTGATACTGGAAACAACTCAAATGTGTATCAATAGGGGAATGATTGATACGCTGAAAAAAATTCTGTACTGAACGAATTAGACCAGAGACTAAAAATTGGGTCCTGTGTGTCAAATCCAGCCCAGTCGATAATATTCTATTCACATTGCACAGTATTTTTTGCCCCATATAATCCACAAGTATTTTAGTATAGTTGACTCTTGTTATGTGTGGTAGTTATGTTCTATAAAGTCACTGCGAACACGGAATTAGCAAATACTGAACCATTACTTGTAGGGGAAGTACACGGCTAGGTTCCTGCAAGCCTCTGGCCACATTTTCATCAACCAAAAAATACATAACCTTGTTTTATGTGTGTTTTTGTTTAAAGAAGCCTTATCTAATATACATTATTGATTCACTAAAGTCGAACTCATGGCCAATAGCACTCTAACTCATGCCTCAATGAAGCTTATCTAACAGATGTATTTTCTCCGTAAGGCACATCACAGCCTTCTGCACTGAAACACACTAGATTGCACGTCAACACTTAACTTAGGGGCCATTTTAAACAGTAAAATTACCAACAAAAAGCACAACAATGTGAAAAATGTGGCATTAAATACACTACAGAAAGGATACTTGTTTA
>JAQQSQ010000472.1:0-14411 GCA_028627145.1 Eidolon dupreanum
CCTCGCCTGTCCCCAGGCTCTTGGGGGAAAGTGGATGGGGGTCGCTTTGGGGGCTGTGGCCAGGATTTCATGTCTCATTAGTCACCTTTCCTCTGCTTTGTCCTGGGGCCAGCCGGGCTTGGGGTCTGTGACGCTGTGAGGAGTAGCAATTCACCTGCTCAGTGACTCACCTAACACAACCCGCTTAGAGGACAGACGCCCAGACTGGAGCTCACGCAAGGCGCGCATCCGGAAGTGGCTTGGGGGGGGTGGACATCCCGGTTCCGGTTCCAGTCTCCGAAGTGCTCCGGGCTCGGTCCCCCGCCGCTGCCTGTGCGCCTGAGCGAGTGGGCACGCGTTTTACGTTTCCTCAGGGACTCTCTGGATGCATTTCTGGGACCAACAGCGGTCACTTGCTTCTCCTCTTGGGCCGTGGGGCTCCGTGGGGGCCGTGACCCCTCACTCAGCACAGCCTTAGGTCGTCCACCCTCCCACGAGGAAGTGACTGAAATGGTCGACGTTTCATCTGTCATGTGTCTGTTATGTGTCCGTCCGTCCGTCTGTCCATCCTTCCATCATCTATCTCTCTATTTCTCTCTCTATCATCTATCATCATCTATATCTATGTATCTATCATCTCTATCTATATCTCTGTCTCTCTCTTCTGTCACCTACCTTCATCCCTTAATACAGCCACAGCCCCCACTGACATGTGGCATCAGGAATTGCGAGAAATAAGGTAACTGAGTCAATGCGGAAATTGTGCAACGATTATGCACATGGATGTATAATGAGGGTAAATAAGCGAACTACTTATAGAACTAAAAAATGCTCAAAACACTTTGCTTTTGGAAACAAGTTTAGGAATTGGTCTGTGCTAGAGATGGCCATGTGTTTTTTGAACTCTATCTTTTCTAATGGAAAAGATTGACAGAAAAATGGGAAACTCTCTCCTCTTGATAGAAATTTATGGGAATGATTCAGGAATTCATGGTATATTGGGTAATGAAGCTTTGTTGTATAAAATATTTTATAAAAACTTCTAATGTTATAATTTTCAACTCAAACAACAGCAACAAAGAGCGGAAGTGTCACTGTAGGGCGAGGTGTGGGATGAGGAAGACACTCTGACTTCTGCTCATCAGCAGCTGCCTGAGCCCCACCTCGGGGGGCCGTAGAGAGGGCTCTGTCCCGTGTGGGGTGCCCTGCAGCACCTGACCGGCTCCAGCCCCCTCACCCAGTCCCCTCCCTTAGCTTTCCCGACACCGTGCTTAAGCTCAGGGAGAACCCACAAGGACCTCACGGGACTTCCAAAGGCGTGGGTCAGGACAGACGGAATTCCGACTTCAGAGTCACCGTGGTCCGTGTACAGTTTCCACTCACTGCAAAACTTACCCCTCGCAGCGTGTGCGAGATGCAAAGCCTCCGGCAGACACAGTGCTTCATGGAGAGACAGTGTCTGGACGGGACCTACACAGTGAGATCTGGGACGTGTTTGGTTCTCCTATGTGTGGTCCAGAAAGGACAAGGCTATATAAACAGTGTTCAGTTAGTATAAACAACCCAATCTTTAAACAAGAATCTGGCTGGGCCGGGTGTTTTTTTTTTTTTGAGATGAGTTAACAGATTCAGAAGTAGGCGGCATTTTCAATCCAGACCTTTATGGTTTAGGTCCTCTCTCTCCACACGACAGAGAGGCAAAGAGCTTTTGACATTGGGCTTGTGTGTCTTTCAAGGACACAAGTTTTTCTCAACCTTCCCCATTTGCTCTGATGAGTACATAACCTTCAAACCCGGAACTTGGACGTTCTTTCCCCATTTCACACACATGCGTTTCCCATCTGCTGGTTCAAGTCCGTGTAAGATGTGAATTACTTGTTTTTCTTAAGAACAAGGCCCCGCTGCACAGTAACGAAAGAGCACTTTGCCCAGGAGGTGCCTGATACACAGTTGCTCAGCAGATGCCATCTGCACACGCACGCGTGCCGTTTCTGAGAATTAATTAAATTCTCCTGGAATTTAATTAATCGGATATTTACCTTAAAATGTTTAAAATTCAAGATGGGAAAACAGAATTAGGAGATGAAAGCTTGTCTTCCCCCCTCCCTCCCTCCCGCCTCTCCCCTGCCCCCCTAGAATTAAGTCATCTTAGCGAATTTACCCAGGGGTAAACACATCTCACTGATATTCATATTTTTGCAGATAGCAAAGGGAGGGACAATTTGTCATTTTATTAAATAACTTTTGAAAAATACGGTAACTTATTACTCAGCGGTTGCGTGTATGTTTTGTATCCAAATGTCAGTTACCACAGTAGTGTCATTTCTCCAAAGATATATTTTTTAGGCAATTCAGGCAAATGAAGCTTCCGAGGAGCTTTTCCGCATGAGCACGAGGGCACCTTAGTTCTCTTTGTTTTCCGCAGCACAGTCAGCAGGAAACACGGCGTGTTTCTAGGGAGATGTGGCCCTTTCGTAGCACTGAGCATTGGCTACGTCTCCTTGCTTTTTTATCTCCACGGGTGAGGGGCGCACTGGGTCATGATTCCATTTTAAGGAACTGTATTTTGTCTTAGTTTAGCACTTTGATTTAGGGGACGCGGTGACCGGGGTTTGAGTCTGTGCAGGAACTTGTGGTCCAAACACCCCCAGCCCATGTCACCTAAGGAAGGGAATGAAGATCAAGAAGGTTTAACACCTGCGTTTTCATTGACAAATTTAACGTTCACCCATTTTAAAATTCACATCTAATAATACTTCGTTATCAGGCACTTTTTTTATTTGACACAGGTACATAATGAGAGGACGGTCTAGTGAGGGAATCCTTTGTTCCCCAGGAAGGCCTGGCCCTGTTGGGGTGGAGTGCAGGGTGTGGCACCAAGGCCTGGCCCTGTAAGTGGCAGTTCGCAGCAAGTAGACGCACCTCAGACAGCGTTGACGGTTGGGTACCTCTGCGGCATGCTTGGTTACTGCTGGTTTTTTGAGTGTATGTAGTTGCTAAGTTTGGTTTTAGGTTTTTGTCACCGTTTCTCTCCTCCTCCTCTTCATTTTTGGCTAAAGAAGCCTCGGATAGATATTTTTTATGCATATGACTATGAAAGCTAAGACTGAAGTTTCTAGACGATAATAAAAAAAAATCTTACACAGAAGATTTGTGTTTTTGCAGTATTACAAAGTGAATCCTAAATTGTTGCTTATCCACACATATTGAAGAAAAGTTTCAATGCAAAAGAACACCCAAATAACAAAATGTGTAACATGCTTTTCCACTTATTCTAGAAATTAACAATCTGTAGGCATGACCATGTGTCACCTGAGCAGGCATTGCTGGGTCAGTACACAGCTCCGATGGAAATAAGTTCAGCATTTTACTTCTTTTATTGATTCTAAGTTGGACAACTTTATAACACTTTCGAAATTGAAATGTGACTTACAGCTGGTGACATGTCACGGTTTCTTGACAGTGTTTTGTCTTACTTTGTGGAATATCAAATAAAAGTGAATAGTAAAATGAAGATCTCTTAGATTTGACGAAATGCAGTGTTTGCTTGGCTGCATTACACCATGAGCACAGAGCATTGGCCAGCGCAGAATGGTGTAACAGGGAAAGTATGTGATTTCAAGTCAATAGCGAGAGAAAGGACAAACCACCCCACACACTGAGGTCAGCCGAGTAGCTGCGAATACCTTCTCCAGTCGGTTGAAGAGAAGTAGCCATTCTGGGCTGTGTGTTTATCACTGCATGAGAATGTGTCTTGTCAGTTGCCATATTTGGGTTATGCCCTCAAAGAACACTTGGTATTTTTTATCGGCAAGTATAAAAATTAAAAGAAAAAAAAAGAAGTCTATTGGTCCAGATCTGCAGGACTGAAGGGCCCAAACTTAACCACGAGTCCCTTTAGAAGGCACCGGAAGTCGCTTTCGTACGCTTCGAGCCTCTCACTGCTCAAAATGTAGGTGCAGGAAAGTCTTCTTTTCATGCAGGTAAAATCGTACCTGCTTCCGAGGCCGGAAGCAGTGCTGCCCGTCAACAGCGTGGGGTCCGAGGGCCGTGGAACTTTCTTTTTGTCTGTGAATCCATTAAGCCGACGAGAAACATGCTTCCAGTTGCAGCGTAAAAATTCTCTCCTCTCCCCTCCCATTCTGCTCAAGGAAGCATGGTGACTCGCAGCTTTGGAAAATGTCAGGGCCGAAGACACAGCGCAGGCGACTCCGCCTGCACACGTGTCCGCAAGCATGATGATGGCGATTGTCCCAGGGGGCTTCCTCCCATTTCCGGGCTTTAAAAACGGCTCCCAGGTGTTTGTCCTTGCGGAGCGTGTGAGGGTGTCGGGACTGCATTTCTCCTGGTTTCTGGGACAGCTGCGTGTCCACTGCGATAGTGTCCTTAGATTCCAGCGGGGAGCTCCCGGTGTTCGTGCTCGGGTGACAGCTCCCCCAAGTCACCAGGGAATGTTCTAGGCCAGTCCCGGGCCTCTTTCTGGTCCATTACGCAGACCTGAGCCTTGGTCCTGTCCCCGAAGACTCAGGTTTCCCGTTCACGTCTTCGTGTGGACCGGCCCGGCACATGCGGACCACCTCTGCGGCCGCGGGCAGCTGGCGTGAGGCCCGTGCGCCGGCGACTCAGGCGTGTCAGCTGCTCACGTAAACACATCACGGCCAGCGCTCGGGGAGTTTTGTCGACAGAACATTACGTTTTTCACCCTTTCAGATAACGGTTGACATTAATGCTTTTTCCCCAGCACGATCTGGAGTTTGCCAGAAAAGCCCGTAAACAGAAGTTTCACTGTGTATGAGCTGTAAACTTTTCCTTCCAGGCGTGGTGGAGAGCGTAGTTTTTACTTTGCAGCTGGACTCTGTCAGATGTGTGCATTTAAAACGTAAACTTCCTTAATGGGAAAAAGAATGCTTCTCTGTCTTCAAAATAGCTTTGCTGTGTGATGTTTTTGCCGTCGTGAATTTTACATCAGTGTTAGTGCTTCTTTTTACTTACTTGTTTAATTTGGCCAGTCACAAAGGCACTGGACTAATACACACACACACATACACACACCACACACATGAGTTTTTTTTCTTTTCCACTTTGACATTTACTTTCCATCCAGTTGGCTTGCAATGAAATGTGCAGCCTTATTTTTGAACTATACTCTGACTATAGAGAATTAATTGCTATTTTGCCAATAAGAAGAAAACTCCAAAGTTTTAAAATTCAGTTTATTTCCTGGGGATTTAACATGAAAAGAAATGGAGAGTAAATGGCCCGGTGATCGGAAAGGGGAAACACAGTTCATTTCACCTCAAATTATCCAGTGATGAGAGCCGACGTTGGGGGCTCCGAGTGCAGTTTATCAAGTCTTTTCATCGCTGCGGCTGTATCTGTCGTTCACGAAGCTGTAGCTGGGTATCATGTCCTTTTGAAGCTGAGGCTCGGGGAAGGTCGAGGGTGATTTTCCTTCTCAAAAGTATTTTCTTGTCTTTCTCCAACGACGTTGTGATTAGCGCGTCGGCTCCTTACGCTGGTTGCAGAGTGACTTCTAATTCGTGTTGTTTCCTCATCTCGTTCATAAAGATATATGTAAGCTGCCCAAAGATGAAGGAACTTGCAGGAAGTTTATTCTGAAGTGGTACTACGACTCAGACACCAAGAGCTGTGCGAGGTTCTGGTACGGAGGATGCGGTGGGAACGAAAACAGATTTAATTCACAGAAAGACTGTGAAAAGGTTTGCGCTCCTGGTAAGTGACTGTTCTTTGGTGTTTGTAGGGTTTGCAGATAGTGTAAGAGCTCTAGGCCAATGCATGATGCACCTTTTAAAGATATTTAAATGATTATGATGCATATGAATAAGAAAATAAATTGAACCTTCAGATAAGGAAGATATTCAGATAAAGCACATGAGATTGATTTTCTGGATTATTATTATTTCCTAAAAGCATGCAGGTATACTTCTATTTTTACCAACGAAGAAACACACAGCCAAGTACCTTTCACTATTTGGAAATATTACTGAAGTTTCTGTTATTCATAAAATATCATAACAGACATTATCGTTAGAGAAATAATAATGAATGACTATAGATAACACCGAAGGTACATAGTGCCATGTGTTCGTCTTTAAATCGTTTTGCTTCCTCTAAATGATAATGTTGATCCTGGGCCACGCAGTGTCTCTGTCACGTTGGGCAACTCCCTTGGTAATGAGATACGAACAGCTTCCCAGGGTCCTGGGGCCAGTGCCCAGGTTTGGAGCAGAAAAGTGAGAAAGCCAGAGGCCACGGGATCATCTCCATGAGAGACGCAGTGTCCTTTCAGCTCACTAAAGTGGCTTTTCCCTCTCCTCTCCTCTCCCCGCCCACCCCTTCCGTCAACGCTCAGTGCTTGTCAACCCCGGCGTCATCGCGGCGATCGGGACCTAAGCGTGGCTGGCCGGTGACACATACCTCTCGAAGAAGAAGGAGTCAGCCATTTGCAAGTCGTCTTCCTAGAAGCTCTGGGTGTAGATTCCCGGCACTGTACCATTTCATGCTTTGATTTACACTCGAACTCGGGACGAACCGTTCTGCGCGTGACCTACCAGTATGGTGCTACCGTGTCTGTGGACCCGACGCCCTCTGTCCCCGGGCAGTTACAGCGTATACTTCGAAAGTTGCGTAATAGTTATCCACTGCTGGTGTTTATGTGAACATTCCTATAAATTCAGATTCCCTCTGGAGTTTCACGTTATGCCTGTTTCGGACAAACGTAAGGTCTAGAAAATAACGCAAACCTCACAGCTTCTCTGTATACTTTTGCTTGGTTCATCGCGTTCCCTCCCAGTTACGCACGGCTAGACAGCGAGCCCGCGTGCGGCGCATACACGCGTGTCTGAGTTTTCCGTTCTCCCAATATCCTGGCTTAGATTTCAAGAGGATTTCCTTTTTTCTAAAGCTTCTAACAAACGATCTCGTTAGAAGGAAGCAAAGTCTGTTAATCTCTGCGCACTGTTGTGGGACCAATTTTACACCAGAATGAAAAGAAATCATAACAGAATATTTTTGGCATTCCTCTATTGTTGTGTGGTTTTTTTTTTTTTTTTTTTGGTGCGGGGGTGGGGGGGTCTAATTTTAATTTTAAAATTTTTAGGAAATTTATACAAAGAAACTTTTTAATAAAGTGTGCTGAAAGTGTCATTGTCTGTCTGCTTTCCATAGCACGTGCTGTCAGAATCACCCCGGGGGCCGGGGCCCCGCCCTTCCGGCCGTGGTGTCCGGTGGGGGTGGGGGTGGGGCGGGGTGCTCCCTCACACCGCGTGCGGGGACCAGTGCGGACCGCCCGCTCCTGCTCCAGCGCCCCGCGGCCAGCCGCTCTGGGCTCCATGCTCAGCGCCCCCGAGACTTCGTGGTCTTCAGAACGAGGCTGGCCCCCCCCACCCTCTAACTCCTCGTCGGCTCCCAGGGCCTTGGCTTCCTTCTCTCCTCCTTCAAAAGGACCGGTTCCCGGAGTTCCGTTTGCTCCCACCCCACGGAGGCCGAGAGGTGCCGAGCCGTCGGCCCACGGCTCCCCCAGCCTTTTCCTGGAATCTCAAAGACAAAACATAAAGTCTTTTATCTTTCCCTCCTCAAAGACCTATTTCTCCTGGTGTCAGAGCTGACACAAGAAACCAACACACACGTGCAGGGGGCCCCTGATTCCACTTGGGAAGGAAATGAGTTTGGCAGGTGCTTCCAGGGGAGCTGCCAGGACCCCAGGAGTGGGCGGGGCTGTCCTATGTAAATCGGGGGGATGAATCCGTTGGTTGGTCCACTGAGAGGGGAGAGAGGAGAGTGGGCGTAGACCCGGGAGATAAGGAGGGGACACTGGATGGTCTCAAAGCCCACTGCCTGTGGTTTCTGTCCAGCCTTGGACAGTCTCGCGATGCACTCAAAGTGAGGGTGCCTGCATGGTGACTGGCCAGTGGGGAGCCCGAGCTTCGTGCCCCAGCTGATGGGGGGGAGCCACGACCCAATGGGGCTGTGGGAGGGGGTCGCAGCAGAGCAGGCCTCTGCTGGGGCTTGCAGGAGGCCAGGGAGTGGGGGGCTAGGGACCTCACAGCACGTGACGCTGGGGGTGCGTTTACCGGCACCTCATCGGGACCGAAGAACCTGGCCGAACATCAGGACAGCTCGAGGGAACCGCGAAGCTCGGGACTCCTCAGAGGCTGTCACAGTCGGGGGCCTGGACCGACTCTGTTTTCTAGGTCATGCCCCCCTTAACCTTTGCAGATTCCCCTTTTTTGCACAAGTGCAGCCCAGTGGACCTGCGAGAGCTTTGTGAGGGCTGTAAGTTCCCTTCGAGCGAATATTGAACCTGGTGGGAATGTGGATTCTGTGACTTTCTCAGCGACAGCCGTCCTCAGCTTCACCAGAACAGCCCCTCGCCCACGAACACGCCGTGCACGTCCCCTCAGGCTGCGTGCGTGCCCGCCACGTTCATCCCGTGGGAGCAGGCGACGTCTGGGGGGGGGCGTCGCTGGTGCAGCGGGTGGCTCACGAGCCAGGAGGTGGTCTGCATCCGTTTGCTGGGGCCGTCGCCATGACCCAGCCGCACAACCTGGCACTTAAAACGGCCGTGCTTAATTCTCTCACAGGTCTGGAGGCTGGAAGTCCAAGGTCGAGGTGCCGGCAGGGCCGCGCCCTGAGATCTGTCGGGCTCCTTCCTGGCTGCGTCCCACCTGTTGGCGCGTCTGGCTTGCAGCCACGCGACTCCTGTCTCTGCCCCTGTCATCACACGGCCGTCTTCTTATGAGGACACCAGTAACCTTGGATCAGGGCCACCCTGCTCCGGCGTGACCTCGACTTAACCAGTCACATCTGCAAGGACCCTGTTCGCAAGCAGAGTCGCATTCTGAGGTTCTGGGGCCAGAGCGTCAGCGTGTGTGTGTGTGTGTGTGTGCATGTGTGTGTGCGTGTGCATGTGTGTGTGTGCGTGCATGTGTGCGTGTGCGTGTGTACGTGTGTGCCCGTGTGTGTGCCCATGTATGTGTGTGCATGTGTGCGCTTGTGTGCGCATGTGTGCGCGTGTGTATGTGTACATATGTGTGTGCGTGTGTGTGCGTGTGTGTGTATGTGTGTGCCCGTGTATGTGTGCGCATGCGCGCGTGTGTGTGCGCGTGTGTGTGTGTGTGTGCGTGTGTGGGTGGATTCAACCCAGTGTTCACCTTTCCAAGACCCGGCCCCAGCTCCGTCGCGCTGACCCACCGCTGACAGCCCCGGCGAGCACCTTCCCGCCGGCTTCTGTCACCTCCCAGCCACTTCGGTTATCCGGATCGTCCTAGTGGGTCTCCGGCTGGGTCCCGTTCCTTCTGAACCTTGAATCCCAGCTATTATTCCAAGTCCTTCCGCGGTGAGCCCAGCGCCGCGCCGGGAAGCCCGCAGCCTGCCCCCTGGCCCGTGCCCTTCGTCTCCCGAGCCTGCTGCTTCTGCGCCGGAGCACCCTCGTGGGTCCCGGGCGAAGCTGGAGCTGCCCCCCGTTGCCCCGCCCCGCCCCATGCGATGGCCCCCGTGCCGGCTCTCGGGGCACAGGCTGGTCCTCTGGCAGAGACCGCAGGGACTAGCTCGGGCCACCTGGCTCCTGCGAACCTCGTCCTGCCTCTCGCAGCCCCCGTGGGCGGCGTGCTGGTCACAGGCTCTTGGTGCTGGGGCATCTTTATCCGGGAGACCTCCCTCTTGGGGTGCGGCGTAACCAAGCCGGCTCAAGTCCAGCCATCTTCTTGGGTCACTGGGTCCACAGGAAACACACGTGACCTTGCCAAGGCCACTGGCCTCGCTGCTTCCACCCGGCCATCGAGCCCCGGCGGGCCGGCCCACGGCCCACGTGCTGAGGCTGTCCCCCAGCCCCTCCTGGCGGTGGGGGGAGGGGATGCCCCAGCCCCGAGCGCTTCCCTGAGGGCTTCGTCTTCAGGAAGACGACGTCAAGGCTTTGCTGCCACAGGGGCATTTCCTCCCTTCCCCCCGGGGGTGCAAGAAGGGCGTGGCCCTCCTGGCACCGAGCTGCCCTGGAGCGGCTGCTGGGGCCCCCTGCCCTGGTTCGCTCGCTGTGCTCAGTGCGGGGTGCTCTGAGCCGGGACCCCTGCGGAGCGCCTCTGGGGACCCGGGGCCGCCTGGCACCCAACGCCAGCCTCGTGCAGGAACTTAATGAGCAGAGAGCTTCAGGCCCCGGCCACCCCCAGCGAACGGCCGAACGCTGACCTTCCTCCTTGGGCCCCCAGCCCTCCTAGAAAAAAACGGGCAACACAAGTCACCCCGAGAGTGTGTGCGAATCTGCCTTTGCCATACGTGAGTGGCCGATGGGCGTCTCACCGAAGGCTCCTTTAGAGGGCGCAGGGCAAGGCCCATCGCACGCCCCCTCGCTTCGACTTGACACGATGCCCGCGAACGGGCCGTCTCGGCCCCGCCCCCCCAGCTGCCTTACATCCCCCCATCCGCACAGCGCTCGGGCCGTCCCCTGGGCCTGGTGCTCGACTCGGCCCCAGGCAGTTGCTTTTTACCCCAGTATAGTTACGAAGCGGAGTGGAGAAGTGACGAGGGGCTCAGCCGCCCCCGACCCGCAGCTGCACACGAAGATGCACGTCCGGGTCGTTCATTCCGTTCTCAGTGGAGACGGCTGGCGATGTCGATTCGCTCGACCGACGCTGAGCACATCGTAGGGGTCGCCCCGGGCCTTTGGGTTAATTAGTGAATAAACAGGGCTGGACCCCTGTCACGAGGGGGTTACATCCTCCCAGCGGGAGACAGTGCGCCGGGAGTGTGACGGAGCGAATGACGAGCTACTCTGGGAGGTGACGATGGCTGGGGGCCGGGGGAGGCGGGGCTGCGGGCCGGCGCAGCCGGGCGGGACGGCCGCCCTTCTCGTGGGGACGGCGACCTTGAAAAAGGTTCAGATGGTTGGGGGGGGGGGTCAGCCCAGCACACAGCTGGGGAGAGGATTCCGGGCAGAGCGTGCCTCGGATGAGGGGGGCGCCCAGGAAGGCCGCAGCTGGTCTGCGGTGAGCGTGGGGGAGGGCCGGGGGCCGCCGGGGGCCCGGGCCAGCACGCCATGGCCCGGAGGCTTGCCCAAGGCCGCCGACGTGGTCTCCCGTGAGTCTGGCAGGGTCCCCTGGCTGCCACGTGCGGCCGAGGTGCCAGAGCAGCGAGGCGATGACACCAGGGACGAGGCTGTGGCAGGAATTTTAGGGGAGAAATGACAGTGGCAAACACCGGAGCAATAGCAGGAGAAATGAATTTGGGTTCTGGGTCCTTTTTGATCCAAAGTATGTGAGAACTGATACCGTTCTTGTGTTCCGTTCAGCTTCCCACTTCTCTCCCCACAAGGAGACTAAAGCAAACCCCGAGCCCCGCGGCAGGTCCCCGTCCTGACTTTGCGACCGGCGGAGTACGGCCTCAGCACCGCTGGCCTGGGAGCACGTGGACGTCTTTCCAAGACCCGGCCTCGGCCAGGTGCCAGGGACCCCGCGTCCTTCCCGGTCCCCCGGCCCCGGTGTGCCCCGTCACCTGGGGCAGCCCCGGGGACCTCCCAGCCCGGCTGGTGCGGAAGGGGCGAGGCGCTAAAGAACACCTGTTTCGGATTTCGTGAGCGAGGACGCCACGCCGGGCGAGGCGCTGAGCCGGCGTGACCGTCGTTGGCACGGTTCTCCTCCGTCCGCTGCCAGGTGCTGTCCCAGGCGCTTGGCACACGGTCGTGGGCGGTGCTGTCAGGCCAAGGTCGTCGTCCTAGTTTTACAGGGGACGAGACAGGGTCGGTCGGAGTGGTCCCTCTGTGTGGAGGCCGCGTGTGAGCGAGTCATGTGACTCGGAAGTTCTCCCAGGGCTCCTGCGACACGCAGGTGCCTGCTGGACCCTTGGCGCCGTTCCCCAGGGGCTTCAGACCCTCCCCGGGGAGTCAGATGTGAGGTGCGGCCCCTCCTCCCAGCACAGAGCACACCCCACCCGGCACCCCGGCCCGGAGCGTCTCCCCTCCCGGCGGACAGAGTTGCTCTCTGTACCCTTCCTTCTGTTCCAGTTTTCCCAGTTCGCTTTCATTTTTTGGGGCTGCTCTGCTGGGAAGGACTTGGAGGAACTGGACTCCCGGCTCACGCTCAGGGCTGTGAGAAGGCCACTTGCTTGGGGCCGAGTCATGGGGACATCTGTTTAAACTCAACTATAAGCACATTTCAGGCTTTTCATCAACATCTTTGCTGGATTTGTCACCATAAGCGCCTTCCACTCCCCTCCCCCCAGTCCTGTACAACTTTCCCCATCATTTTAAAGACAGAGCAAGCGTGCCTGGGCGCTAGTGTATCTGTGGGAAGCCAGTATCCTGAACCCTGTAGGTCAGTTTCGACCTCTTCCCCATGGTGATTCACTTCGAGGGAATAGTTCGCATTTCCCCGCCAAGCTGCCCTGCTGTCAGACTTCCAGCTGGGTCTGGCTGGTTTTCGGTAGGAGCCAGACTCTCGGAGCTCCCTCACCTGGGCGTGGCTCCAGAGAAGCTGGGGCCCCCGGGGTGCCTGGCCCCCAGGCCACGTGCAGGGCTGCCCGAGGCCCCGAGGCCGCCCCTTCCGTTCCCTGGTCCAAGCTCAGTGCCGCCCGTGCCTCTGGCCTTTGCTCGGAGCTGAAGCACGGGCAGTGAGGGGTCCTGGGTGCCATCGGGTCCCGGGGCCTCCCGTTCGTGTGGAATTGTGACCCCAGGGCTGGACCGTCCCTCAGAGGTCCTGAGGCTTGGAGCGGGAGCAGCCCAGGGGCCCTTTGCACAGTATTTCCGATCCTGGGCCTTGTGCACCCTCGTGGGGAAGTGGCCGGGGGTGTCTGTGTTTGAAGGGATGCGGAGGAGCCGAGTTTCGGTCCCAGTTCGTTTATTCAGGAGGGTCTGCAGGGAGCGTCGAGGAGGGAGATGGGGAGTGAGATGGAGGAATGCCACGGGAGGCGCGTGGACGGCCCGTCCCGCTGGGGCCCGCTGAGGGGCCAGGGAGTGTGACGAGGACGGGGAGCTGGGTGCTTGTCCCCTGACCTGCACCTCTTTTGGCTGGGGTCGTGCTGGGGGTGTTTGGCCCCCGCACTTCCAGGGTTCCCGCCTCCCCGTTGCTAGGGGACATCCTCAGGTCTAGAGGCCCCGAGATGCGGGCCTCAAGGCAGGGACCTGCGGCCGCCTGCAACCACCCTCTGTGGCCACAGGCGGACCCAGAGGCGGGCCGCGGAGCGGGCAGGAACAGCATGTACCTCCCGCCCGTTCGGACAGGAACCTAGAGGAACCGAAGTGGACGCATAAGATTGAGTTGGTGGGCGGGGGCCGTCTGGAGGGGGCCGTGCATCGCGGGTGCGACACTCCTCACTGCCCGCGGGGCGGATGTCCCGAGCTCTCCCCTTAAGCCCGCGGCACGCCCAGCGCTCCACCGGACGGGCTCAGCAAAGCGTGTGGCACAGGGCCACCGGTATCCAGTGGTCCAGGACCCCAGGAAAGGCCACAGCGCCTGTGACTCGTCTGCCGTGCGAGTTTCTGCCCCGGCTGCGGCTGCTCAGCTCCCCGGTTCCTGTTCCCGGAACTGAACCTGTTCTGCCCTATTCTGCCCTATTCTATTCTATTCTATTCTATTCTATTCTATTCTATTCTATTCTATTCTATTCTATTATTCTATTCTATTCCATTCCATTCCATTCCATTCCATTCCATTCCATTCCATACTCTACTATCTCAGAATACATTCATAAAGCTGCTTCCTTCTCCTCGACTGCCCCGGGAAAGGCCGGAGCTGAGGGCTGGCTCTGCTGAGCCCCGAGCTCTACCCGAGCAGCCAGACAGCTTTGATCCGTAAATGTCAGCAGAAGATTCATACACACAGCTCCGTGAGTCACACGGGGTGGCCTTTCCTCAGAAGCCGGGCTGCATATCCATCAACTCAAATCCTCCTCGTCCTTATTTGAGTTTCGAGAAGAAAACCCATTTTCCCATCAAGGATGCTCCTATGCCAGGGCTCGTTAGTTCGTGTGTCCCCCAAGAACTCTGGGATGGAGCCGCACCCCCCGCCTGAGGTCCTCGCTCTCGGCCCCGCGGCCATCCGCCTGGACTTTCTCCTGCCTTTTAAGGAAGCAGCCGGGGCCTCTGGCGGGGTTTCGGCCTTCGCATTCCAGATTGCACACATGGAACCCATCGCCTGCCGTTCGGGGGAGCATCTGCCAGCGTGGCAGGGAGGGGGCTAAAAATAGCAGGGTGCAGCTTGATGGACCGCGGGGCAGCCCGACTCCATCGCCCGCGGGAACGTGGGGACCGTCTGCTGGCCTCGCGGGGCACAGTCGTTCCCTTGTTTGGCAGAAGCTGCTACTCAAACCCCACCTTTGGTTTTCAGAGACGGCTCTACCCGCAGGGCGACCCCCAGGCTTCTCGCCCTTGGACTGGCCCCGATGCTGCGGCTCCTGGGCCCGGGGGTCCCCACCTTTCCCACTAC